>WNWK01031565.1:0-22612 GCA_009830355.1 Cherax destructor
GGGTTTGTCAATGAAAAAAAGTTTTTTCCCCCAGTGACAGTTTTAAAAATCATAGTTAATATGAACTATCACGTTTAAGAATAAATATATTAATATTTAATGATAACCAAAACAATAAACAAAAAAAAAATGAAAACAACACAAAAGATATTAAAAAAAAAAACATAAAAAGTCAAGAAAAAAAACAACGGCAACAACAACGGTTTAATAATAATATAATGTGTAAACACCACGAGAAAAAAATGAGTTGAAAAAAAATGAGGCCAGGCAAATTAGCAGTACTGCCAGGAAATATGGTGCAAGCAGCAGCACAATAGGCCTAATTGCAGCAACAGCGACGTAAACACAGCAATACTGCCTGCGCTCTTGCAACACGCCGCTCACACAAATATTGTTTTTGTTTTTTTGGGCGGGAGAACTTGGCAAAGTGTTAAATATCAAGATCTTCTGCAAGAAGCAAAAAACTATGATTATTCATGCAGCCCCATCACCTCGTAGATATAAAATGTTTAAAAAATCACCATCCGGATGTAACATCGGGTCCTGAAAATATTCTGGGCTGACGCACGAAGTGAAAGGCAAAATAAAAATTTCTGCATGACAGGGCTGGAACCATTTAGAAGCCTTAAAGAGGAAACTGACAAATATTTCACCAGGTGCCAGATCAACCAGGCTGTGATGGATATGGGGGCAGGGGGCCTCCAGCAGCAACAGCCTGGTTGACCAGGGCACCAGACGAGCCTGGCCCATGGGGGGCTCAGAGAGAATCCCCGAAACTCTTAAAAGGTATATAAAAGGTATTTGGGTTGACTTTCACGTGAAGGATGAAACCTTCAATTCCCTACATGGGGAATCGTTCGGGTGGTGAACATTTAAGGCACTATTTTGGCTTGGCTGACATGTTAGCGCCAGGGGTTCACCCCCTCAGTTACAAGATATAAAATATAAATATAGCACCTATTTGTGGTGTCTGAGCATTTTAATGTCGTGCCAAACAAGACAAACTAGTAAAATTTTTTAAAAAATGTAAAATTTACTTGGACACCTCATAACCTTTCTTTTAAAAAATCTTCGGCCATTTAAAAATTTTTTTAGTATTTAAGGTGATATAAATTTTTTCTTACGACCCCACCCCCCCCAACATAAAACATACATACATACATACATACATACATACATACATACATACATACATACATACATACATACAACATACATACAAAAACCACTATGTGTGTTTTTTTTTTTTTTTATATATATATATATATATATATATATATATATATATATATATATATATATATATATATATATATATATATATATATATATATATATATATTAATAATAATAATAATTTTTTTTTTTTTTTGTGACATACGGGAGGATATAATGTGATAAAGGAGTGTATTAAAAAAGGCCCAAGTGGGGGAGTGTTGAGGGGGGAAGGGGGGAAGACGGTTGAATGAAAAAACCCGTTGCAGTGAGTGGCCCCGCCCTCACAGTTGCCGTTTTGCTTAAAATACCCCATTATCCTCTTCCTTACAGCGGGAAATTGCAGGTATTGAAGGATTTGGTTTGTAGTTATAAGTGATAAAAATTTGGGTTTGGGAGGGGAGAGGAAAAACATTAAACGCTGGGATGAGTATTACATGGGGGTATTTTTTTATGGGGTGGTTTGGCCCCCTTTTGTGTTGTGCTGCCAGACGTAGAAGAAACTCATTTTACAGATCAGTGGGGGGGCTGGTGGATGTATGTTGTGACTGTCTACTTTTGGGAGGTTATTGGGGTACGTGGTGCCCCGAGTTATGAATGGCCGAAATGCGGGCGTAGGGGGCCGTGGTGGGGGCCTGGGTCAAAAGCCTGAAGGGTGATATCTTGCACCTATACCATGTCCTTTACTCTAATTTTTTTTTTCCTACTATGACTAAGGCGTTGGAAAAAACCAAAGCGCAGTGTAATATACACAGTTTTTTGCAAAAACGTTTGAAAAAAGCGATCATGGAATGATTGCACAAAAATGAGGGCCATAGGCATAGCAAAATAAAACCATCAGTCACAGTTTTTATCATTTGCAGATGACACTTAAAATAAGCATAAAGTCACTTCGGTAGAAGACACTGAGAAATTGCCGAAGATATTAGGAAATTTTTTCAGTGGGCAGTGGAGAAAAACTTTGTTCATTGGTGATAAGTTCCAGCTGCTGAGGTTAAAAGAATGAAGAACTCGAAAGGGACACTATATCAGAAAATTCAGGATGACCGTCAAATAGAACGAAAAAAACACGTCAAAAACGGGGAAAAATTATGTCATCTGACCTGGTTGTCTTGACCAAAGGGCACGACAACCGGGAAGATGACAGGAATTTACTGTAAACTTTTAAAACAAGGAAAATAATACCAGTGGTGACACTTTTTAAATCCTTGTGCTCTCTCATTTGGGAAAATTACTTGTAGACCCCTTTGTGCAGGAAAATATTAGAGCTGGGAAAAGATAAATTTAGGCTTCTATAGAACCAATAAAACATTAAAATTACTGGAAAGCATCACTGGAGTGGAGGAATACATTATAAAATACCTGGGAAAATACTTGGGGGGGCCCTTTTCCCAAATCTGCACACTACCCCAACATACTGGAATGGGGGATGGGAGGAAGTGCAAACTAAACCCCGTGAAAAGCAAGGGGGACATTGGGCATCAAAAAGGGGCACTGTATCCCCCGTTTGTGGCCCCAGACTATTCATTCTCTTACCAGAAGATGGAAACTGCTGGACCAAGTGTAAAAATCTTCAAAAAAGGGAAAATTTTACAAATATCTTTACCAGGTGCAGGCTGTTGCTGGCCACCAGCAGCAAACAGCCCTTTTTGACCGGAGAAGCACCAGACGAGCCTGGGCCCATGGCGGGGGGTCCGGGGGTAGACAAACTCGTAACTCATCAAAGGGTGGATGATACTGGGGAATTGGTACCAGACCCGCACACCGAAATTTCTGATGAACACAAAAGGGGGTTTTGGGGAAGGGGTTTTAGGTTATCTCAAATGAAACAGGGGAACGATGGTACCCCGGGGAAAACTCGGGAAGTTATAAGGGACCACGACTCTTCAACGCCCTCCCCTTTATGCATGAAGGTGATCCGACAAAACCCAGCTGTCCAAGAGGGAACCCGACAATATTCCCGAAAACAGTTCTTGATCAACCGGGTTTTGGTTCATACATTTGGGCCGGGGGGGGGCACTAAACGATCCATCGGGCCCCTAACCAGGAGGACTGGTCTGGGGAAGGGGCTTTGTGGGCCCTGACCCCGGAAACGCTAAAACTCAAGTATACCTGTTTTTTCCCCACTTGTCCCGAGCAGCTGGAGTGTGATGACCCAGGACTTGAACCCCCGGGAAATTTTTCTGTTACAAAAAAGAACTTGTTTGACAAAGCTACGGGGATGTAAGTATTGGTATTTTGAAGGGGAAAAGAAAAAAAATTTTTGACTTAGGTATCGTTACAATAATGGTATACAGTACCGACAAGATGAGGAAATACACGTAAAAATCCTGGAAATATATGTTTGAAACGTTTCTCCAATCACACAGTTTAGTACAGAGATGCTATGCACGAAAATGAAACAGTCAATTTCCTTTTTTTTTAACTATACATAGGAGACAGGGGAAAATGAGGCAACGATACCCCCGGAAGCTGGTGTTCTTTTCCTTAGTCTTGGTGAATTGTATGGGTAAAAAAAGTTATATCCTGCAGTCAGATGAGGGACAGCAGTTAAATTCATGGGAAAAAGGGGCCAGAGTTGTAAATAGGTTTTGGAGCGTTTGCAGAACGTCTTCAGATACGAATACCCCAAAAGTTGAAATATATTCCCCCTTGTCGGTATTGATAAATATTGTAATGATAATAATATAACGGCAATACCATGGGAATCTTTTTACAGAGGGGATCTCCTAAAACCCATTTGCTATGTTCCGTCCCAACTTTGGGCCCGAATTCCAAATGTGCCCCGCCCTGTAACGTGACTTCATCTGCGCACCACGTCTGAGTCCCGTATGTAGGAGTCCATCTTCCCCCATCTTCAGATTCATCGAGACTAGGGGACTGCACAAAGGCTTCCGGTTGAAGCACTGATTACCTCATTTCCGTTGTCTTCTTTTATAGTTCTACAAGGGTGGGGGAATAATTCCTCATCTACTCTCTTCGCATATCATCTCTGTATTTTTGATAAAGCCATGATTGGGAAATATCTTTAAATAATAAACCTAGGGTTGCACATTTTTAATTTCTCCTCCTGACGAAGGCTTTGTCATATGATGATCCCCAGTGGAGCTTTTTTGGGCAAACGAGGCCTTCCCCCGGCTAACCGGTTCACCTCGCCCTTAAAAAATTTAAAAGGGCACATAAGATGTAGAAGTTGTGTTTTCCACTACATATAAAAAAAAAGTTCAGCACAAGTAGATTTCTAGGATGGGATTTGGGTAATGGAAGCTTGACCACAGGAGCCGTCTGAAGCACAAAATTTGATGGCCCAGCTCAGTAGTGGCAGCGCCTTTCTTTACTCCTCGGACGGTGAGAATGTTTCCTTACACCTGCCGCCCTGTTCACTCTGCAGGGAAAAAAGTATCTGGCCTGCACAGTTACTCTTGCTTTTTAATGCATGTTTTCTCTGTATTCGCCTTTCATCTGCCTTCGATGACTGGGCCTTGAAAAAGAGCTGTAAATTCAGTGGTGTATAAAAATAGTATCACGCCCCCCACCTCCACGGAAGTAAGACTGGGCAGGGGGCAAAATACCCCTAATGAAAAATAGTGGCGCCATTAGTACACTAAGAGAAAACTCCATAAGTGTCCGGGCCCCAAGACTGTTCAACAGCCTCCCACCATGCATAAGGGGAATTATCAATAGGCCCTGGCTGCCTTCAAAAGGGAGCTGAACAGATACTTAAGTCGATACCGGATCAGCCGGGCGTGGTTCGACGTTGGACTACGTCGGCCCGCAGTAACAGCCTGGTTGATCAGGCCCTGATCCACAGGGAGGTCTGGTCGTGGGCCGGGCCGCGGGGGCGTTGATCCCGAAATACCCTCGTTTCCTTGAACGCCTGATTGATGTGCTAGAGGCAGGTTCTTGGTTTTCTTTTACTTCCTTTCATAGTATTTTTGCTGCCACATTAATGTAGGGAGACTTGGATCATTAGTCACTTGCAGGGCGGTGCTGCCAAGAGACAGTGGTACATCTTGCTTGTACGCTCACTAGTGCCACTAAGGTGGCCCGTGGCCTGGTGGCAAAAGCTCTCGCTTCACACGCTGAGGGGTCCGGATTAGATTCCCGGAGGGTAGAACATTGGGCGTGTTCCTTGCACCGATTGTCTATGTTCACCCATCAGTAAAATGGGCCTGGGAGTTAGACTGGTGTGGGTCGCATCCTGGGACAAAACTGACATAATGTGCCCGAAATGCTCTGCATAACAAGCGGCTTTCTATATAGTATTTTCGTTGATGTCGGCTAGGCCTTGTATACCTTGTACATGTACTTTTAGAAACATATATTATTTTACTAAGGTGGTGAGACAAACATACCACGGGCGGGATAGAACCCGCGATCAGAGTCATAAAATTCCAGCTTCACTAGTCACGGCGTGGCCGGCACGGAAGGCGTGGCTTACACAGTTCTTCCTACTCTAAGCCTTTTGTTCTCTCATGCTTACATACTCTCCTTCGTCTGCCGTCATTGTTTTGTTTTACTGCATATTTTATGAAAGACTTGGTTGTCTGATTTTCTCTCTTACCGGTGTTTGGTTATAATTAAGAGAGCACTGGAGATTACTTCCCCAAAGGCATTTGTGCCTAATATCAAGGGGCAGGCAAGATAAAAGGTGGTGGTGTTTGCTCCCGTTCAGTGGACGGAGGATCGAGCCTCCATTACTCTGAAAGGCTTCGCATATATAAGGTATGTGCATGTATGTGCTCAATCTCGCCTTACTTTACTACGTTAGGTTTGTTAGGTTATTCCTAACTTCACTTTCTTAGCGTTTTTGTAAACTTAAAGCACGGTTTTATTTATTAAAATTTTGGCTAGGTTGTATTAAAGTACAAAAACCTATGAAGATGTTTATTTAATAACAAAGAAGTAAATTAGGAAAGAATGGAAGGACACGTCTGACATCGGGTGTGTGAACACCAAGAAAACACTAATGCACAAGTGGTGTATAATTATGTATATACACTTTAGAGGTGTCCAGTGTATCTTTTAATGTGTATAAACTGAGAATTTTCATTAGTTCATGTTTTTTTTTATCATCCTGATTGGTGATGTACAAGTGAAATACAGCCGTGTATGTCTGTAGATTTTCAAACCTTAATAATCAAACCAACCAAGAAACTGAAATCTGCACGATTGAGGGATGAATATGTGGGCCAGCGGGCCGCAAGCACCAGACAAACCTGGCCCAAGGCTGAGCTTCGGGAGTAAAAAACTCATCAGAGAAAAAAAAAAAAGGCACAATACGTGACGGGAACAATACAAATAACCATAGAAGAGAGGAGCTTATGACGACGTTTCGGTCCGACTGGACCATTTACAAAGTAGTAAGCTCCTCTTCTATGTCGGTTATTTGTTTACCATCAGAGATATATCAAAGGTGGAAGAGGGGGGGTGCAACGCTAATGGCCCGTCTGCAGCGTCGAACAGCGGCACTGCACCCATTACCTTCCCTCTCATACCTCTGAATGTTCAAAGTTATTTTTTTCTGCTGCAAGCTTATGGTCACTGACTCTGCTACTTGCACCCAGCAGACCAACATTACCATAGCAGCCTAGATGAATTCTCACTTCATAATACTAGGTTACAGTTGGGTTATATATTTTAAGAGGTGGAAATCTAGCTGTGATGCTTGAGTGGATGCTTAATCACATGTACACAGCACCTGTGGTTGCCAGTGGTTGCTTATTCACTAATAAAGCACCTGTACGTCACTGGTTGGTTAATCGCGAGCGCGTCATCGTTTGACTAAGACCCGCGTCAGCGGACCACCTTCCGGGATGAACAATACGTTACCATCACAGTCTGATTGATCAGGCACTTCCTGCAGTAACTTATCTAGCTTCCTGTTGTTGGGAAGTAGTTTTCTTGTATTTACTCGTTGAGGTTTTTCACGCTTGTCTCGAGCCAGTAAATTCAAATTGTGGTTGGGATATTACGCACCAGGCTTCACAAATATAGTATTGTTATGAATTATATAACATTGAAAAACTTTATTTTTCTCCTGATTAAATAGTCCTGGTGGACGAAATGTATCCATTAAAAACCAAACGTTGTACATGTCTAATTTATAAATTTGTCGGGGTTTAATAAATGCCGTGTGATATACGGAAGGAAAAACAGAAGAAAATCAGTGGTGGTACAGAAAGGCAAGTCAATTTGGTAGTGTAAAAGATGTGGACCGAAGCTATTCCAAAATACTTAGTTTGGGTAGGCATTTTATATATAAATATTTGTTATAAGTCTACTTTCCATGCTCCACAGTAGACATAAATGCACTGAAAACATACTTTAGAGAATGACTTATTTCCCAGAAGATTTTCTTACATAAATTGAGTGCACTGAACCCATTCTCTTAAAAGGCTTAGATTAGACATTGTTAAAGCTTGAAATCTAAGATAAACATGTAAAAACGGTTCTAACAGTATCTAATAAAGACAACTGACAACGTTGGATTAATCTGTTTTTAAGTTAGGTAAATTTATAATTATAAATTTTATATAGGAAGGTGCTGGTTTGGTGAAAGTTTTTTACGAGTGGTACAAAACCTTAGTGTAATGTGGCAGAAACCCTTAGTTTGAATACCTAAAATTGGTTAAACAGATATGCGAACGAAACTAGGAAAAAACATTATTAGATCTAAGGTTTTAATACCGACAAGTTGAAGAGTAAGACGTGGGACGGCACCGGGTATCTTTATTAATGTTTCGCCCACCAAAACGGGGGTAGGGGTATTAGACTGATAACCCCCTTGGGCGAAACGTCTCCTAAATTATAAATGCCCAGGCGAGGTTACATATCTAATAAAAAAAAAATATGCATTACAACCTTTAGTGAGTACATTTCGCTCCCGGTTAGAGCTTTATCAAGTCAGAGCTCTAACCTGAACGAAACATTGGCCCAGTTAAAGCTTATTCTGCACTGCATATCGTTTCTTGTCAGTATAACACGTGCACATAAGATGTTACTTGATAATGGTCCAGAACGGACCGAATCACCCAGAGTTTTCTATCCAAAAATAGTTGTGAAAAGACTAGTTAACTAAGAAGAACTTGCCCAGCATGGCCATTAGGCCTACTTCGGTGCTTTTTATTTATTTATGTACTTTTGTTGCCACGCTCACTGCCCTTGTCGGGACAGTGATTTGGGTCTTCTGTGGGTGGTCATTTTCACTAATTTATCATTTGTATACATTTTTTCCTTCGACTTCCTCCTCCCCTGCTGCCTTCCCTCTAGCATCCCGGGGAGCGCACAGACTATATTAGAGGGGATCTAGGATCATTAGCCACGCAGTACCAAACATACCTCGGTAAGGTGGGACCGCTCACTCCAACGTTGTTGACACCTCGTGATGACAGGAAATAACAGGGGAAAAATCTCATTTTAAATGAGCAAATTAGTTATAACACACATTATATGTCATATTGTTTGGCTGTGGGATATATAGGACATTTGATTAGGATAAATTTTCACCGTGGACTTTTTCAAACCAATTCAGAGAACAAAAAAATATATAACGGGGAACTAAGTAACGTTAAATAATTTTTGTCATGTGTTTGAGCTTTTGTCACCTATTCTTGTAATGTTGACTGAGTAGAATCAACATGATGAGCACTCCTGAAATGCTAAAACTATTTGAACTGAGGTCAACCATGTTGCAAACTGCAATTGCCTCGAGACAACGATGTTCTTAAGATTATCCCTTCACCCCAACTGTTTCGTCCCAATAAGTCCCCTTGCATTATTCAAATGTCACCACAGTGCAATACCCGGTTGGGTTGTGTTAGGTTAACTTGTGTTTCTGTACCTGTAAAAAATGTTATTGCTCTATTGTAACTGTATCTGTTTCTGTGCCTGTTATTATTCTTTACCTGTTCCTGCATCTGATCTTGTACCGTATTTGTATCTGGTATTGTACCTGTTCCTATATTATTTCAAGTAGAGATCTTTCAAGTAATTTTCTGCCTCAGAAGATTCCTTGATGCTGGTGAGGGCTCTTGATTCAAGGGAAATTGGGACTTGCCTTCCCTTTCTTGGAACAAACCTGATTGCCTCTCCTAAATATAATAATCTACTTAAGACATTTAAATTGAGACGTGAACCCAAGTACTATAATGTCTTTGTATGGGGTGTTTGACACCTGAATACTGACCAGTGTCACGACAGGACATATTTTAACGATATTTCGTTGCTTCAAAGTTTGGGAAAAGTGCGTCATTTTCATTCTGCCTATGTGTCGAGGTGAACACCAAACCGGGGTGGGAACCTTGTGCCCAGGTGAAAACCACTCGTGTGTGTGAACCTTGGTCGAGGTGAAAACCACCCCGTGGGGTGTGTGAACCTTGTGCCCAGGTGAAAAAACCCCTCCCCTTTTGTGTGAACCTTGGCCGAGGTGAAAAAACCCCTCCCGGGGGTGTGTGTGAACCTTGTGGAGGTGAAAAAACCCCTCCTGTGTGTGTGAACCTTGTGCCGAGGTGAAAACCACTCCCATGTGTGTGTGAACCTTGTGCCGAGGTGAAAACCACCCCGGGGTGTGTGAACCTTGTGCCGAGGTGAAAACCACTCCCGTGTGTGTGAACCTGTGCCGAGGTGAAAACCACTCCCGTGTGAACCCTGTGCAAGGTGAACGATCACTGTTAACCTTGTGGTATTTATTGATTTTTGTCATGGAATGTGAAGTTGCTTTTGATAGTGGGGATTGGGGGGTTTAAGTTGATATTGACGAAAATGAAGGAAGGGGGAGGTGTAAGATGAGGGCTTGGGGGAAAAAGTGTGAGACAGAGGTAAGAAGGGGGAGGGGGGATACAGTAGTGTGTTTTTAAATTTTGAATGATGAAATAAAACATTTATTTTTAAAAAATTTAATGTTATTTAAAAAATATCGACAATGGACAATATGACTCCCCCTTTTGCTTTTATAAGCTTTGCACACTTTTTGATGAATTGACTAATGTTGAAAAATTTTTTGGCAAGTTCTTCGTCGTGGTCCCTTTCAATAAAAGGGTTAAACAGTTCTGTTTGGGATCCGCGTTTGTTTAGCCAAAAATTCCAGTTTGGTTGGTCGGGAGAGTTTCCAGACCAATTTAAAACGCTTAGCCACTCTTTCGAAGAATGTCGGTTTTTTCTGGAAGTTTGGTATGGAGAAATCCCAGGAAAATGTCTTCCATCAGAAGCCTGCCATAAAGGGAAATGGTTTCGGGATTGTTGTATTTGTACTGTTCATCGTTCAACAGTAAAAGCCGTCCAGGGTTTTTTAGTAAAACTCCCCCAAAACATTTTGGGGTGAGTGCTTTTGTTTGATGAATGTTCATTCCAAAGGGTTCCCCTTTTGTTCCGTCCCCTACCACTGATTTTCCCCCAGCACCGCGCTTCATCTGGAAATATAACTTTTCCCAGTTTCGCCCCCCTTTATGATCGAATGCCCACTGCAGCCATTTTTTCTTATGGGTAGTCAAGAATTATTTTTTTAGGCTCTCGGGCATTTCCCCAACTTCAAGGACCCTTCATCAAACAGGAATCAACTTTTATGCCAGCTAAAGTAAATTTCCGTACATCTTGACTTTTTTTCTTGGATCCGTCACAAATTTTCCTTTAAAACATTGTCACTGAAGCACGGGGTTTCAAGGTTGGTTTAAAGGACCCCTAGCTTTATTGACAAGCTATTTACAAGTTGGGTTCCTAACTTTATTGACAAGAAGAGCTGTTACCAATCAGCTCATTTGAAAGATTTTATTGTTATGAAACATACAAATAAGGAAAGGATAAAGTTGGGGGTTGTCCAGCTTTTTCTTTGATCAACTGACTTTATCTGTTGACATCATAATGCGTACAATGTGTTCCAGACTAGTCACCCTGGGGAAAAATGATTCAGATGAAGGATGTTCGGGAAAAGGGGACAGCCAGAGGAAGTTGCTGCTTTCTCCCCGTCTTGTGGTATAGAAGCTTGTTTCCCGTTGTCCCAAGGGGGGCCAGGGGTACTTTGACAATTTTGGGCCCCGATAAAGCCCCGCCCACATCCCCCTGTGTTAAAGGGCCCTGAAATGACAGATCATCCAAAAATTCCAGGCGAAAATGAGACGTCTTTCTCTGTTCTCACGTCGCCCAAAAGAGGGGGGCGGGCAACCAAAAAGTGGGCATATATTGGGATTTGTGCCTCATACAAAATCTGCAACCCCTACTGTAAAGCAGATGCGAGATACGGAAAAGTGCTGTAAGTTCCCTGCCTTGTTTGAAAGATTTACCTGGTTCTTCATGGTCATTTTGGAGTCAATTTCCCCCCAAGGATATAAACTTTTTCCCCCCAGGTCCATCACACCCCATTCATACACTTCACCGGCATTCCCATCATGGTGCCTATAGACCATCATCATTTTGGTTTTTCAGGTGAAAAGTTACTTTCCATCGGGTTTTCCCGTGATATAGGTCTTAGTGGTGATTGATGTGCTTAGGGGAGTGGATTTTTTTTCTTTGGGTAAATGAATGTCAGAGGCACGCTGCATATTGGGGTTTAGAGATGAAGGTAAATTAAAATAGATATTCCATCAATGGTCCCACACACTTCCTTTTGGAACACTTGCCCCAATAGGATGTCTTGCTGATTCTGTTCCTTTAGAATACCTCAGTGATCTACCATGAAGGTAATCACTGAGGGACAATTAAAACCTGAATTCCCAGGTTGGTTTTCCAAAAGGCCCTGGTGCCCCACTGGCCCCAAAACACCAGCAATGTCCAAAGCTACCACAGCTGACTTCGGATTCATCCAATGACTGGTGCCATTTAGTGGAGAGGTTTAACAGATCAGCAAGAGTAACCTTTCCTGAAACCAAATTTACGGTCACAAAGTAGTGAGGGTAGTCAAAAAAAATGTCATTTGTCTTTAGATTATTGTTCAAAAATTTTGCCAGTGATTGACAGGAGGACACTGGTCTGTAGTTCCCGATTTCGTCTGCTCTGCCTAGTTCCACAGAGAAGGCCATTTTGTACTAGGCAGTGCTGAAAAAGCGAGTTAGATTTCTGCTAGTTTGGTCTGCACATCTTTTCAGCAATCTTGGGCCCCTTGTCTGGGCCCACAGCCTTTTTGGTCAAGCGATTTAAGGGAAATGCACCCCCTCCTGTTTTTGGGCACCATGATAGTTTTTGACACAGTTTGCAGCAGCCAAGGAAGGGTCCCTTTTCTGGGTCAGGAACTTGCATTTGGGAGCAAAATGTTTTTCTCTTTACTACTGTAGAGGTGGTTCCATCCTGTCATTTAGAGGTAATGAGTTCATCAGGGAGATAACCTTTCTTCCTTGACCAGGAACCACCAGGTTTTGGGTTTTCTACCTGATTTGCTTTTTTTTGTGTCCACTTCCCATTTAGCGATGGGCCCCCTTTAACTTCACCATATGCCCAGGCTTGCCGGGAAGTTCCGTTATAGGTGGGATGCCTTTCCCCCCGCCATGCCTTGTTTTTAGCAGAGCAGCCCTCTGAAAGCCAAACCGGCTGATCTGTAGGCCGCCCCTACTGCCCGGGGAGGGATGTGTTCTTGTTGAGATTGGATTTTCCAGTGAAGGCCACTTGGTTATACCTTGAAGAAGAGTTTAAAATTTCTCTACTAAATTTTTTCTCTCGCAACATCCCCCTTGAGAAAGATTCCAATCGGTGGTGGGGAGCCAGACAAAGGGTTGGCCAGTTACCTTTCCCATAGCCAGGTTGTGGGTGGACTCCCACCCCATTCTGTTGGGATCTTATGTCGTAAAGAGCCTTGTTTCAGATGATCCAACATAGCCAAGGGGGTTGCAAGACTATTCCCTTTTGCCAGATCCACTCACCACTGGGTCAAGGGAGGAGCCAGAGATATGAGTAGGGGAAAAAACAGTTTCTCATGTCTCAAACTGAAGAAGGTTTTAAAGTCCCCCCTGTTTAAATGTTTGGTTGAAGTCACCAACAATTATGAAGTTGACA
The DNA here is from genome assembly GCA_009830355.1 of Cherax destructor. Classification (NCBI taxonomy): domain Eukaryota; kingdom Metazoa; phylum Arthropoda; class Malacostraca; order Decapoda; family Parastacidae; genus Cherax; species Cherax destructor. The sequence continues at coordinate 13,195 of WNWK01031565.1, forward strand.
GTTTGTTGGAGCAGAAAGGGAAATCCATTTTATTAGAGTTGATGGGGGCTTCATGTTGCCACTGAGGTCTGTACATTTCACATACTAGTACAGAGGACTAGTATTTATGCATATTGAAGAAAATCATTTCCCAAAATGAGTAGGGGTGGGAACGCCAGTGCTGGGCATGTACACTTTTAGAGAAGCCCACAGCAACACCACCTTGCCCTTCCCCCCTTTTTCCATCCATGAGTGTGCCAGCAATTCTTGCAAATTTTCGGGAGTCCTGTCGTCCAAAAATGTTCAACAGCTATCATGTCGGGATGTCGAGTGTTCACAAAACTTTTCAGCTCTCCAACATTGGTAATGAAACCTCTAACCTCTCTTCCCTTCTCTCGCCTCTTCCTTCTCTGCTCTCTTCCTTCTCTCGCTCTCTTCCTTCCCCGTCTCTCTTCCTTCTCTCGTCTCTCTTCCTTCTCCCCGTCTCTCTTCCTTCTCTCGTCTCTCTTCCTTCTCTCGTCTCTTTTCCCTTTCTCTCGTCTCTCTTCCTTCTCTCGTCTCTCTTCCTTCTCTCGCCTCGTCCTTCTCTCGTCTCTCTTCCTTCTCTCGTCCTTCCCCGTCCTCTTCCTTCTCTCCTTCCTCCCCTCTCTCCCTCTGTTACACACACACACACACATACATTAGCAATACATATACAGTGGACCCCGCCATTCAAATTTAATCCGTTCCAGGGCTTGTTCTTAACATGAAATGTTCAAGGCGATTTAATTTTCCCCAAAAGAAATAATGGAAATACAATTAATCCGTCCAGAAATCCAAAAATATATAAAATATTATATTTTAATAAAATTAAGCTTCTACATAGAAAAAAACATTAAATACTACAGTGCTGTACTACTAAAAGTATTAGTAAATAAATGCAAGTCTTTTACTTACCATTATTGAAGATTGTTGATGGCATATGGAAGAGAGGGAGGAGGAGGAGTGAGAGGGAGGGTTAGTGTTTGGAAGGGAATCCCCTTCCAGAAGGACTTCGGGTACCAAAGCCTATCTGGGGTTACTTTTTTTCTTTGTTTTTTAATCCCACTAGGGCCAGCTTGGGAGTCACTGGACACTTTAACAAAATAACTGTCCACAGTCCTCTGTTTCGGGCGCCTTTCAACATGTTCCTGAAAGGACATTGTTTGGTCACTGAACATGCTGCTGTTATGGCTTGTTTGAGCTTGTTCAGGGTGGTATTTTTCAACAAAACTTTAATTTTTCCCACATTGTACACTTTTTCCTTAATCTCTGAAGAAGGGCCACCTTCCAGCCCCTCTTCCTCCTCCCCCCCCGTGAATCAATAGCCTAAAAATCTGGTCTGATGCTCTTCTTTTTCCCAGCTTTTTGACTCTTGAGTTGTTAGCTCCTCTGGGGCCCTGCACTAACTCTTCCACATCTTTCCCCACTCACCTCCAACCCCATGGACTTGCCCAATTCCACAATACAGTCCACAACAGGCACAGGGCCCGGCAGGGTCGGGGGTCAGCCTCAAACCCTTAAAAATCCCTCTGTTGGACACAACCGGGCCCCTGGTCCCCAAGCAGAGTTAAAAAAGCCCTTTGGGAAGTCCCCCTCCCAACCCTTTGCCTATAAGGCGGCCTATGCACTGTAGATATTGAAATGATTCTTCCAAAAACTCTCTAAGGGTCAATTCATGCCCGGGGTCATTTCAAAGCACTTTTCAAACACTGCTTTTGTTTTAAGGATTTTTGGGGGTTTAAAGATGACCTGCTGGTCCATGGGCTGGAGGAAGGAGTGGTTTTTGGGAGGAAAGAACTTCAGTTTTATAAATTTTGGGAAGTCTTCACACAGTAGGCTTCCATTTTTTGAGGATGTGAAGGAGCATTGCCCAAACAACAGGGGGGCACTTTTTTCCAAACCCTTTTCCTGTGGTATTTTCTCACACGGGGCCCCAAACACTTCATGGATCCAGTCACTGAAAAAAAGGGTTTTGTGCCCCATGCATTTTTTGACAGCTCTCCACAAGACACACAATCTACTTTTAACGACATTGTTTTCTTGAACACTCTGGGATTTTCGGGGGTGATACACTAGTAAAGGCTTTAATTTAAATCCCCCCTTAGCATTACTACACATCAAGAGGTTAGCCTGTCTTTCATAGGTTGTGCCTGGCAGTGCCTTTTTTCCCGAGTAATGTAGGTCCTGTTTGGGGATTTTCTTCCAAAACAGGCCTGTTTGTCCAAATTTAACACTTGTTCAGGTTTCAATTTTTTTTTCTTTATGTAGTCCTGAAACTCCTTTATGAATTTTTTAGCTGCATGTTTGTCTGAACTGGCAGCCTCACCATGTTTCCCATTATGTATGCCACTACGATGTTTAAAAATTTTCCCAAAACCCGCCTTTTCTGGCTTTAAATTATTTTTATTACAATCAGCACTGGTTGCAGGCATTTTTTTTAAAAAATCGGCATGCCCAAATTCCTTGCCTTTTCACAAATAATTGACTCCCGAAAAACTATCCCGCAACTCTTTATCCTTGAGCACACCAGCAACAACTTCTCAATCTCTTCGATTATTTGTGGTCTGTTTTTTGGGTCGCACAGTAACAGCTTTTTCAACATCAGCTTGCTTAATTTCTTCCTTCTTAAGCAGGATAGAAGGGGATAGTTGACCTGTTTTTGCCATATATCCTAAGATCACTGCCCCATTATTTTTGTTTTTTTCCTTCTTCATTTTTTACGGGGTTTTCACTTTTATCAGCCCAGGGGGACCACTAGGAACTTTCTTGGGACCCCCTGGTAAAAATTTTTTACAGTCGCACGTAATGAACAAACTCCAAAAAATTATAATTAAGTGTGAAATGTCTGTGGGGAAACGTGCAGGGATTGTTCTCTCGAGTGAAACAACGCGGGGCTGGCTCTCCCCGCCTGCGCTGTGAGGCACCCAAACGCCTGGGCCCACAGGTCACGAACGATTTGTTTGGCTCGCGATAATTTGTTGCATGACGATTTAATTTTTTTACTTGGCGATTTGTTCGGCCGAGCCCCCCGAATAGGGGGGGGGCCACTGTATGTATATCCATCCATTCCTCCACTGCCTTTCCCATTAATATACAGGGGTTGGACAAAATAATATGAACACCTTATTATTTATCATATCTTATTTTCAACATGGGTTGGGCTTCCCAATTTTCAGCTAAAAAAACACCAATTTTTAGAATTTTTTCATATATTGTTTAAATAGTATCCAGGGGATTTTTTAGCCATTCCTCAACATAACCTGCTCTAACTCTTCTAAAGATGACAGGAAGGAAATTGGTTTCTGGCTTTGCTGTTTCCCAAATTTACCCCCCTTTTCCCCGATGCTCGATAATATTTAGATCCAGCGATTGTGGGAGTCCAATCCAAATGTTCACTTGCTTTATGTTCTTCAGGAAATTTTAACACACCTGGTGGTGTAATGGTACATTATCATCTTGGAAGATAGCATGCCATTGGAAACAGAGTTTGTAAGATGGGATGGACTTATTGCCTAAAATCATGACCATAGAGACAGTTGCTCCTGGGAAAAATGGAACATTTCAACAGTTTTGGTGACCGATCCTCCCAACATCTGCACTCAACAATTTGTCCTCTTTGTAAGTCTGTAAGGTCTTTCATTCTTGTCTCAACTTTGTTCTGAAATATAAAAAAATAGGTATACCCGAGTATACCTGGTATGAATGAAAAAGGGGAACTATAACACGTTCAAATTGTAGTCAGTAATTGTTCGATAGTCCGACGGTTCACACAGCAGGTGTTCATATTATTTTGTCCAACTCTGTACAATACCTTTGATCAGACAGCCCAGCCCCAGGCTAGGCTTATCTAGTACTTACCTGATCAACCAGGCTGTTGCTACTGCTGGTCCACATATCCATCACAGTCTAGTTGATCCCAGTATTTGGTTGATGGCCTGATCAGTCAAGTTATTAGAACCTTCATTTTCACAGAAGACATTACAGCCTGGTTGATCAGGGGTGGCTTGAGCAACTTTTCAGGTTCTGTCTTGAAGATGGGGGTCTATTTGTACCTTTACACTTGAAAGGGGAAAGGGTGCATTGCTGTTTGCCATTGATGATGTGGATGATATGGAATAGAATAGAATTGGGAAAGGGTATTATGATAATTTAATTAATGTAGGAGAGTCTGTAGAGGACTTAATACAATAGTGACAGTGTTTTTTCACAATTGCGTAATACACAGAAATTGAGAAGGATGTTTGTTCAGTCTTTAATGTTTTGACTAGGCCAGTTGTTGGGGATTGTATATATCAATCCGAACAGATTAAACATGTAACTTTTATTGATAATTGAGCAAAATTTTTTTTTATTATTAACACATCGGCCATTTCCCACAAAGGCAGAGTGGCCCCGAAAAAGAAAAACTCATCATCATTCACTCCATCACTGTTTGCCAGAGGCATGCTTACACTACAGTCATAAAACTGCAACATTAACACCCCTCCTTCAGAGTACCCACACTGTACTACTTCCATCTCCAGGAATCAAGTCCGGCCTGCCGGTTTTCTGAATAACTTCATAAATGTTACCTTGCACCTCCTCCAGCACGTCAAGTCCTAAAACCTTTTGTCTCCATTTGCTTCTATCTAACATGCTCATGCTTCCCTGGAAGTCTAAGCCCTGCACACAAAACCTCCTTTATCCCCTCCCTCCAACCTTTCCTAGGCCAACCCTACCCCGCCTTCCCTACACAGTTTTATACACTCGAAATCAATCTATTTAGTTCCATCCTTTTACGTGTCCAAACCATCTCAATAACCCCTCCTCAGCCCTCTGGATAATTTTTTGGTAATCCCACATCTCCTCAATTTTCCAAACTACGGATTCTCTGCATTATATTCACACCACACATTGCCCATAGACATGACATCCCCACTGCCTCCAGCCTTCGCCTTGTTGCAACATTCACAACCCATGCCTCGCACCCATACAAGAGCGTTGGATAACTATACTATCAACTTTCCCCCTCTTTACACACAAACCCGCACTTAGAAGAGGGGAGCTTATGATGACATTTCAGTCCGACTTGGACCATTTACAAAGTCACACTAACACAAAGAAAAGGTAGAAGGATTTATAGGCCAGCAGATAGGGAGGGCACAAGAAAGTGGGGAAGGAGTAATAGTGGAAGTAGTAAGCTCCTCTCAAGTGCGGGTTGTGGGGTATTGTTCCAGTCACGGATATGTAGTGCCTTTTGTTATTCCCTTTGCTTTCATGGATAAAGTTTTTGTCTCCATAGATTTCTCAGTGCACCACTTACCTTTTTCCCTCATCTTTTCTATGTTTTACCTTATCTTTCATAGACCCATCCGCTGACACGTCCACTCCCAAATATCTGAATACATTCACCTCCTCCATACCCCTCCCTCCAATCTGATATCCAATCTTCCATTACTTATTTTTTTGTTATCCTCATCACCTCTTTCCTATATTCACTTTAAATTCCTTCTTTTACATACTCTACCAAAACCCTCAACCAACCTCTGCAACTTCTCTCCAGAATCTCCCAAAAGCAGTGTCATCAGCAAAGAGCAAATGTGACAACTCCAACTTCTCCTTACTAATTTTAACAGGACACATGCATAACACTAGACACAGATCACTCCTCGATGTTCCCCGTGTCCACCTAACACTATGTAAAAATAATGCATAAAAAAGGCACAAAAATTTGGGAATTCATTACCTGTCATTCCCAAAAGAAACCCTACCTTCCCCCAATTCAAAACACAAAAAAACCACCTTCTCACCCAAAGCTAATTGCTCCATATAACATTCCCAGAAAAGTAGAATAACCCTTAACAAAACCTGACTAATCAATTCAATGTAATTATGAATAAACGAATGAATGAATGTAAAACCGTTATGAAAAATCATATTTACTAATTTTTCCCCACAAACTTCTTTAAAATAAAAAGAAACTAACTGCAATGCAATTAATTGTTTAAATTGTTTCCTAATTATTGCATTGCTACAAAAATTCTACAATTAAATTGATATGTTCAACTTATATTCAAACTTTATAACTTAGATTGCAACTTTATTTTTTAAAAATTATAACATAACTTTATTATTTTATTATTATTATTGCTTTAATTTTTTTAATCTGTTTAATTAATTTTATAATGAAGAAAAAAGTACAAAACTTTTTTTTAAAAAATGTCATTCTAAACTATGTTCAAATTTCATAGCAAATACTCACCTTACTCATTGTATCTATCAAAAATTCTTACAATTTAGTTTTAAGTTAATTTAAGTCTGCCCAAATGCCCTGCATACTGGGGGTTTTTGGCATGTACACCTCATGTAATCTCAATAACCAAATGAAATTTTTTTACATGTCCAAATAAAAAATTATTATTATTTTTTATTTTTTAACCCCCACACCTCTTCCCAAAAACCCCGAGCATTCATTTTTTAAAACCCCATCTATAAATATGTTGAACAACCAGGGTGACATCACATCCCTGTCTAGGCCTACTTTTCGGAAAAATCTCCCCCTCACCTACATACTCTAACCTGAGCCTCACTATCCTCGAAAGGCTCTTCATCTTTTAATAACCACCTCCATTCCAAAATTTTCAACATCTACCACTTTACCCCCCCATCCACCCTATCATACCCTTTTCCAAAATCCATAAATCCACAAAAAACCCCTTTACCCTTATTTAAAAACTGTTCACCTATGTTTCCGAAACACTTGTCCCCACCCCCTACCCTTCCTAAAACCGCCTTGTTCATCTGCTATCCGTTCTCCGCTTGCTCTTAATTCTTTCAATAATAACTACCATACACTTTCCAGGTATACTCAACATATTGACACAATATGTTAAATAATTTAAATTTACCTAAACAAGTACTTTAAGCTCACTAATTAAGGGTTTAAAAATGTAATTCAGTTAATTATGGTAATCAACGGGTTTTTTCCTAAATTTAATTAGGGGGGAATGATGCATGGCATTTGGGGTGAAGCAAAATTTGGCAGGACCTCCCATGAATTTGGAAAATTTTTAAAAAACAGAAAGAAATTACAAATTATCTATCTTTTTTTTTTATTTTTCCCATTTGGGCATTGTTTTCATTACTGTTTTTTTTTGAGAGGTGGGTAAGACTTTTTGCTCATCAGCCCCCCCTTTGTTTCCTGGGAGTACACCCCAAACAGTGTAAGTACTGATTAAATTTAGTTCAGTTTGATTTTAAAAACGGGTTTTTTAAGTGAAAAAAAGCAGCTTCTATAGGGGCTTATCATTTGACTTGATCTGCATAGTGAAACTTTTCACAAAGTTTTCTCTTCACCGTTACTTTTTACTGTTAGGTTTCCCTTTGTACCCAGGTTTATAAGTGACATGATAAAAAACTTGTATTTAAATGAACAAATTTAGTCTTACAAAAAGGCCCTTTTCAGTGGCAACTGTTTGAGTGCTGTGAACAATTTAAACAGTAATTGTGTTTTAAAAAAGCAAAAAAGTCAGGCGGGGGAATAATTCAAAAGCGCCTTAGGAAAAATTTTAAGGATGTTTTGGGCCGAATAAGTCTACATTTCACCTAAGTGCAAAATATTTGTGGATGACATAATTACAGTATGTATTAGCTTTTTTTCTAGTTCTGGCTTTTACGGTATTCACAGGTATTTTTCTGAAGCCTGTAAGGGTCTTGAGTGTAGATCTTTCTGCTTTTCTGATAGTTTCTACTGAAGTGTTATCTAGAAAACTATGGAATTTTTTCATTGGAGTTCTATAGTTCGTCATGGCAGCAGTCATATTTGTGGGATGTATAAAATTATTATATTATGTCAGTGTAGTATTGGTAGTGTACTAGAAAAATAGTAGTTAGTGGTATTTGTAGTGGTACCTTTGATAACCCCCTTTGAAGGGTTTAGAGTATCATTTGAGCCCCCAGGGGCCAGGCTCCGGTCCCTGGTCCCCCGGCTGGTGCTGGGGGCCCCCTCCCCCAATATCCATCACAGCCTGGTTGATTCACCGGTCATAGTAATAGTTGTAGCGGTTGACCATCATTCGGGCATCATTACCTTTTGGGGGGGATTATGTAGTATTGGTGTGTACTGGGATCTGTGTAGGGGGGTTTTATTTGTAGTGGTCTTAGAAATTTGTACAGGTTGACCATCACTAATCCGACATCATCGGGACCTGTCAATGGTTAGGTTAATTATACTTAACCCAACAGTGATTTTTAAAATCGGAAATTTACCCACTTTATCCCCTATTTTTGGCCCATTCCATTGTTCAATCTACCAAACTCAGAGCTTTTTCTCTAGTATTTTTTATTGTCAATCGAGAAAAAAACCGCCTATTTACCTATTTCAATACCAAAAAGGGGTCAGTTACTAATTTGGCCAATTTCACACAAATTTTAAAGAATTTTAGGGTCCTGAATAAACAATGCAGACTTTCCCCAAATAAAATAACATTTTTTTGTTCATTAGTCACACCCGGGCCCCCTCTTATATTACGCTTGTTTCCATTTTTAATTTTTTTTCAACAAAAAATGAAGATTTACTGCTATGCAGACTACTGTATAAATAATGTCCCCATTCTGACTGCATATTAGCTGGGCCCGTTTGGGCACGATGGGCGGTGATATCATTTTTCCTGAAAAAACGGTAATTGAACATTTCCGCTAATTTGAGCTCAATTTCAAAATACATACTTTCCATCATAAACCAAAATCATTTCTGTAATATATCTTCCATTCTATCAAATGAGTTCAAAAAAAAGGGGAAAAAACCATAAAAACTATCAAAAAAACCACTAAGTGCTGGTTTACACCAAAGTACGGGTTTCAGTTTTTTCATTATGACTGGTTGCAAATTTTTATATAGTGCACACTTAAAAAACCCATTTCTTATATAAGCCCAAATTTACCAAAGCTTTCTGGGAGCTGAGCTCACACCAACAGTGCCCCAAACCACCTTTCCTTTTTTGGACAGTGTACGGGGTTTTGCTTTAAAAATGAGAAATATTTCTTTTATTCACTGGAATCAGGCTAGGGCTAAAAGTGAGCAGGTTATAACTAAATGGAGGAAAAAAAAGGGAAGACTTGTGCAAAAGTAGCGCCACCAAACAGTAGCAGGTTGGGTGGCGACCCCAAAAATTTTAAATTAGACTAGCTGAAATTAGTGCCGGATTAGTGATGGTCAACCTGTAGTAGCAACAGCATTAAGTATTTTAGTAGCACTGTAGGATGAAAAAGCTCAAAAAAAGTTTTAACTTTTTTAAAATTTCAGAAATTAAGCAATTTTTGCAGAATACATTTATGTAAAGGGCATTCGGGGTTTTAATGTCTGAAAGTATAGGTGTTAAGTGGATAATTTTTTATTATAAAATATAATCTTTTTTTAATTCAAAATATGATTCCCTTT
>WNWK01031566.1:0-10000 GCA_009830355.1 Cherax destructor
CTGCTAGAAAAATGACAGGATGGATAATGAGAACCTTCAAAACCAGGGATGCCAAGCCCTTGTTGACACTTTTCACGTCGCATGTTCTATCTAGGCTGGAATATTGCTGCACACTAATTGCACCTTTCAAGGCGGGTGAAATTGCTTACCTAGAAAATGTGCAGAGAACCTTCACGGCACGCATAACTGCGATAAACCACCTCAATTACTGGGAACGCTTGAAGTTCCTAAACCTGTACTCCCTAGAACGCAGGCGGGAGAGATACATTATTATATACACGTGGAAAATTCTCGAGGGATTAGTACCAATCTTGCACACGAGAGTCACTTCCTACGAAAGCAAAGACTCGGCAGGCGATGTAACATCCCCCAATGAAAAGCAGGGTGACACTAGCACGTTTAGAGACAACACAATAAGTGTCAGGGCCCAAGACTGTTCAACTGCCTCCCAACATACATCAGGGGATTACCAACAAACCCCTGGCTGTCTTCAAGCAGGCACTGGACAGGCACCTAACGTCGGTACCTGACCAGCCTGGCTCTGGTTCTACGTTGGACTGCGTGCGGCCAGCAGTAACAGCCTGGTTGATCAGGCTCTGATCCAACATGAGGCCTGGTCACAGACCGGGCTGCAAGGGCGTTTACCCCTGGAACTCTCTCCAGGTATACTCCAGGTATGTATGTATGTATATATATATATATATATATATATATATATATATATATATATATATATATATATATATATATATATATATATATATATATATACATATATATATATATCATACATATATATATATATATATATATATATATATATATATATATATATATATATATATATATATATATATATATATATATATTGGTAAGTGATGGTCTCATCGTGTTAGTGTGTGTAATCTATAGAGAGACACTATTCCCACGGGCCCTCCTAGGGTGGGGAACACTCTCACGAGCCCTCCTGGGGCGGGGAAGGTGCCAGAGCCGGAGCTTGCTAATACCTGCCGTTGGCAGACCAGATTCTTAGCTTCTCCCTACGAGCCCCGTGAGGGGCCTGGGGACAGTTGGTCCCAGAAGATGAGGAGGGACTTGTACCTCCTCCCATGGAGACATAGGTCTCACGACACTCCCACGACAGGGAGCCAAGGCCGGGTCACCGTCTGGAAAAGACCCGGACTGGGAGAGTAGGGCGAATTTTTAAATAGAAATAGTGTGTAATCTCTTTCCCCCTCTTTCTAATCAGTCCATTTTCATTTCTCATACAGTCCACAACTAATAATAACACCGTACCTATTGGTGTTATCTACTCCAATTTATAAAACTGGTTTGGCCCGGTGGTCTGGTGGCTTGAGCTCTCGCTTCACACACGGAGGGCCCGGGTTCGATTCCCGGCGGGTGGAAACATTTCGACGTGTTTCCTTACACCTGTTGTCATGTTCACCTAGCAGCAAATAGGTACCTGGGTTGTTAGTCGACTGGTGTGGGTCGCATCCTGGGGACAAGATTAAGGACCCCAATGGAAATAAGACAGACAGTCCTCGATGACGCACTGACTTTCTTGGGTTATCCTGGGTGGCTAACCTCCGGGGTTAAAAATCCGAAGAAATCTTATCTTATCTTAGGATTGATGTGGTCTCAAGCGTGTGAAATATCGAAGGTACCCCTCGACGTGACCAAGAGTGGGTTAAGTTTTCTCACACGCCTCGCGGGGGTAACTGCGGTAAAATATGACTCACGAAGATCGACACCATGCCTAGCCCTTCTAGGGCAGGGTAGGTGCCTGAGCCAGAGCTTGCTTTCACCTGCGGCTCACAAGACTGCTATTCCCTTTAGCTCCCCTGGGGCGGGGAAGATGGCAGACCAGAGTTGGGCCTAGCTTCTCCCTACGATCCCTGAGGGCGGGGAATGTGGCTAGGCCTGGGGACCGTTGGTCCCAGAGATGAGGAGGTCCTAAGTACCTCCTTCCATTGCAGACGTTAGTCTGAGATACTCCCGAGAAAGGGAGCCAAGGCCGGGCCACCTCTTGGACAAGGCCCGGGCCGGGAGAGTCCCGGCGAATCAACAAAAAGAAGAAGAAGACTCACGAAATCGTAATGACACGATTGCAAACAAACCGAGGGTTCGAACCCCACCCGTGGTATGGTGTGCTGTAAAATATATTGACGGTGACCTCCCATGGAGATTATTTGTATGTGAGTGTTGGTGAAGCCCATACAGATAGTCGCATAATTCCCCACAGATATATTAATATTATTATATTAATTACTATTGTGAAAAATATGGGTATTTTCCCGAAAAGGTCGATCACCAAGCCCAGCCCTTCTAGGGCAGAGTAGGTGCCAAGGCTGGAGCTTGCTACCATCTGCAGCCCGTAAGCCTGCCCTTCCCGTTAGGGAAGATGTCAGACCAGAAAGGCCTAGCATCAATCTACCTCCATGCCTGGTGCTGGTGGGGAATGTGGCTAGGCCTGGGGCCAGTTGGTCCCGCCAATGAGGGGTATCCCCTCCCATGGGAGACATAGGTCTCTGACACTCCCACGCCAGGGAACCGGAGCCGGGTCGCCATCTGATAAAGACCCGGGCCGGGAGAATTCCCGGTGAATCACCACCTCCTTTCCCGAAAGTTTTACTGTATAAACTGTAAAGTTTTACTGTATAAACTGTAAGTGTAATTCATGTGTGTGTTACTGTTTTTCTAAAATTTAACTGAATGTAAAAGAGAACCAACAGAAAGTTCTTAGCGCATGCATGGAGGGACACATGGCTGGGGTCAGCGCATGGGTTTTTAGCGTGGGTCAGTCATCGTTGGGATCACGACCCAACCGGAGAGTTACTGGCTATAATGAAGTCAGGAACGGGCGTTTTCGACGGCCAAATGTGATTAGTGGCCTTACTTCACAATAGGAAGTGTTGTAATTGTTCTCCGTGTATAATATAGGACATTAAGTCCGGGAAACCGCTATAATAGGGTGGTGAATTTGTTAATTAGTGAGTGATGCAACGGGACTCCTCCATTGCGAGTGTTCGGTGGGTGAAATACCCATCGGTTTGATCATTGTTCATCGGACTCTGATTCTAATGGATCGACTTCTATTTAGTGTAATTTAGTGGGATATTAAGTCGTCTTGTGAACTGTGGAGAAATTAGCGATAATAACCTTAAATTAAGAGAATAGGCGAAGTGATACAAAGTCGTCATTTCCCTAGTGACCACATGTTAATTGACCTTATGGCCCAGTCTCGAGGACCACGAATTGTGTCTACCGAGCAGGACAGAGATCAGAGGAGGAATTAAGGAAAGACAAAGAATGTAACCTTTCTATTTATGACAAACTGATACTGGCCAGTTAGGTATGTTATAATAGTACAGGTATTGTGGGCACGTCAACTATCTCCAGTGACCATCCATGATATTCGGTAAGTGATGGTCTAATCGTATATATATATATATATATATATATATATATATATATATATATATATATATATATATATATATATATATATATATATATATATATATATATATATATATATATATATATATATATACATGTATATATAGTGCCGATTAGGTAAAACTGGAGGAGGAGGAGGTGTTGATTCACCGGGAATTCTCCCGGCCCGGGTCTTTACCAGATGGCGACCCGGCTTCGGCTCCCTGGCGTAGGAGTGTCAGAGACCTATGTCTCCCATGGGAGGGGATACCCCTCATCGGCGGGACCAAGTGGCCCTGGCTCCGGCTCCCTGGCGTGGGAGTGTCAGATACCTATGTCTCCCATGGGAGGGAATACCCCTCATCGGCGGGACCAACTGGCCCCAGGCCTAGCCACATTCCCCACCAGCACGAGGAATGGAGGTAGATAGATGCTAGGCCCCTGTGGTCTGCCACCTTCCTAACGGGAAGGGCAGGCTTACGAGCTGCAGATGGTAGCAAGCTCCAGCCTTGGCACCTACCCTGCCCTAGAAGGGCTGGGCATGGTGATCGACCGATTGTTATAAATTGTATATGTGCTTTAGCTAGGTCAGCGATCTACAATGAACGTCCATGATGCTGTTAATGGGTGAGTGATGGTCATGTTAACTTAATTGTGTGTTCTCTCCTCTTCTTTCTACTCTAAATCAGTCAAATCCTCATATACAGTCCGCAAACATTATTGCATCGTATGTACTAGTGCGAGCCTATATTAATATATATAAACTGGTCCAGAGTGGAGCGGGGCTAATGTGAGAATATCGAAGGGAGTCGTCTCAGCGACCAGGGCGTCTCAAGTTTTCTCACACACCTCGCTGGATTGACTGTGGTAAATAATATTAGTCGGTCACCTCCCGTGGAGATTATCTGTTTGTAAGTGGCGGTGAAGTCCATACAGGTAGTCTAACAATTCCCCACACCAGGGGTTCGAACTCCGGACCTCTGTGTTAGGTGAGTGTGCTAGCGATCAAGCTTTCCATGATGTCAGCTAGGCCTGTATACCATGTACAGGGTGGCCCGGTGGTCTGGTGGCTAGAGCTCTCGCTTCACACACGGAGGGCCCAGGTTCGATTCCCGGCGGGTGGAAACATTTCGACGTTGTTTCCTTACACCTGTTGTCATGTTCACCTAGCAGCAAATAGGTACCTGGGTTGTTAGTCGACTGGTGTGGGTCGCATCCAGGGGTACAAGATTGAGGACCCCAAAGGAAATAAGACAGACAGTCCTCGATGACGCACTGACTTTATTGGGTTATCCTGGGCGGCTAACCCTCCGGGGTTAAAAATCCGAAGAAATCTTATCTTATCATGTACTTGTAATAAATAAATATTTCTACTCTCCTCTGGATCAAACCCGGGTCCTTCAGTTATCAGCCCATAATGGTACCCTTGCACCTAAGAATATAATAGCACTAGTTTAAGGAGGAGGAGGTGTTGATTCACCGGGAATTCTCCCGGCCCTGGTCTTTACCAGATGGCGACCCGGCTCCGGCTCCCTGGCGTGGGAGTATCAGAGACCTATGTCTCCCATGGGAGAGGGGGTACCCCTCAGCGGCGGGACCAACTCGTCCCAGGCCTAGCTACATTCCCCACCAGCACGAGGCAAGTGGTAGATAGATGCTAGGCCACTCTGGTCAAGGAGACTGACAGGAAGGGCAGGCTTGCGAGTCGCAGATGGTAGCAAGCTCCAGCTTTGGCACCTACCCTGCCCTAGAAGGGCTGGGCATGGTGATCGACCGGGAGTGATCATGTCAGAGAATCTGACCTTCAAGGACCATAACACCGTAGCAATCGCATCTGCTAGAAAAATGACAGGATGGATAATGAGAACCTTCAAAACCAGGAATGCCAAGCCCATGTTGACACTTTTCATGTCGCTTGTTCTATCTAGGCTGGAATATTGCTGCACACTAACTTCTCCTTTCAAGGCAGGTGAAATTGCTGACCTAGAAAATGTGCAGAGAACCTTCACGGCACACATAACTGCGATAAACCACCTCAATTACTGGGAACGCTTGAAGTTCCTAAACCTGTACTCCCTAGAACGCAGGCAGGAGAGATACACTATTATATACACGTGGAAAATTCTCGAGGGATTAGTACCAAACTTGCACACGAGAGTCACTCCCTACGAAAGCAGAAGACTCGGCAGACGATGTAACATCCCCCCAATGAAAAGCAGGGTTGCCACTAGCACGTTGAGAGACAACACAATAAGTGTCAGGGGCCCAAGACTGTTCAACTGCCTCACAGCATACATCAGGGGGATTACCAACAAACCCCTGGCTGTCTTCAAGCAGGCACTGGATAGGCACCTAAAGTCGGTACTTGACCAGCCAGGCTGTGGTTCGAACGTTGGACTGCGTACGGCCAGCAGTAACAGCCTGGTTGATCAGGCTCTGATCCAACATGAGGCCTGGTCACACTAGTTGGCACTACAGAATCTCTCCTAGAGGACATCAGAAAAATTAAAGACATGGGACAGTGTCTGGGCCTATCTTTAAACCCCATCAAATGTGAAATTGTTTCTACCAATCGACAGATGATCCAGAATATTAGTGCTGTTTTACCAGGAGCACGAGCCATTGATCCAGCCAACAACACTCTCCTTGGTGCTTCTCTTGGGCCCAGTGTCATTGATCTGATCCTGGAAAAAAAAATCTCCGACCTCAGGACGATGGAAGGCAGGATGAAAGACACTGATACCCATGATGCCTTCTACCTACTCACCAGGTGCCTGTCAATCCTGAGATGCTCCCCAGCCTTCATCAGTCCGAAACTCAAGGAATATGACTCCTCCTCAAGACCATGCTAGAGAGTGTATTGAATCTTTCCCTCGAAGATGGACAGTGGTTGCAAGCCTCACTTCCAGTCAGACTTGGGGGGCTGGGAGTACGCAAATCCTCCCAGATTGCCCTACCAGCTTTACTATCCTCTTCTATAGCATCAAACGAGTTAAAACAAATTCTTCCGGTCCTCAGTGACTCAGCAGGAATACAGGACCCTAGCTACGCCAGTGCCATCACTGAATAGGAGACTCTTGCTGCTCCAGCACCAAAACCTAGTGCAGAACTGGCCTACAAGCAGTCAAGCTGGGATGACCCCATCACTGAAAAGGTGCTTGCCAACATGCTTAGGGCTGTAACATCAGACAGGGAGACTGCCCGTCTCCAAGCTGTGAGTGCACATCACTCTGGGGACTTCCTCCAAACAGTTCCAATTTCGGCAATGGGAACACGCTTCAGTATATATACACTGAGAGATACACACCTCTCAGTGTATATACACTTCTCTCAGTGTTTACCTGAAGAGGGTTTCGGGGGTCAACGCCCCCGCGGCTTGGTCTGAGACCAGGCCTAGTGGTGCATCAGGGTCTGATCATCCAGGCTGTTACTGCTGGCCGCACACAAACTGATGTACGAACCACAGCCCGGTTGGTCAGGTACTAAATTTAGGTGCCCGTCCAGTGCCTTTGTGAAGACAGCCAGGGGTCTTGAAGACAGCCAGGGGTCTTGAAGACAGCCAGGGGTCTTGAAGACAGCCAGGGGTCTTGAAGATAGCCAGGAGTCTTGAAGACAGCCAGGGGTCTTGAAGACAGCCAGGGGTCTTGAAGACAGCCAGGGGTCTTGAAAACAGCCAGGGGTCTTGAAAACAGCCAGGGGTCTTGAAGACAGCCAGGGGTCTTGAAAACAGCCAGGGGTCTTGAAGACAGCCAGGGGTCTTGAAGACAGCCAGGGGTCTTGATGACAGATAGGGGTCTTGAAGACAGCCAAGGGTCTTGAAGACAGCCAGGGGTCTTGAAAACAGTCAGGGGTCTTGAAGACAGCTAGTGGTTTTGAAGACAGCCAGGGTTCTTGAAGAAAGCCAGGGATCTTGAAGACAGCCGGGGGTCTTGAAGACAGCCAGGAGTCTTGAAGACAGCCAGGGGTCTTGAAGACAGCCAGGAGTCTTGAAGACAGCCAGGGGTCTTGAAGACAGCCAGGGGCCTTGAAGACAGCCAGGGGTCTTGAAGACAGCCAGGAGTCTTGAAGACAGCCAGTGGTATTGAAGACAGCCAGGGGTCTTGAAGACAGCCAGGGTTCTTGAAGACAGCCAGGAGTCTTGAAGACAGCCAGGAGTCTTGAAGACAGCCAAGAGTCTTGAAGACAGCCAGGAGTCTTGAAGACAGCCAGGGGTCTTGAGGACAGCCAGGAGTCTTGAAGACAGCCAGGAGTCTTGAAGACAGCCAGGAGTCTTGAAGACAGCTAGGGGTCTTGAAGACAGCCAGGAGTCTTGAAGACAGCCAGGAGTCTTGAAGACAGCCAGGAGTCTTGAAGACAGCCAGGGGTCTTGAAGACAGCCAGGGATCTTGAAGACAACCAGGAGTCTTGAAGACAGCCAGGGGTCTTGAACAGAAAGTAGTCTTGAAGACAGCCAGGAGTCTTGAAGACAGCCAGGAGTCTTGAAGACAGCCAGGAGTCTTGAAGACAGCCAGGAGTCTTGAAGACAGCTAGGAGTCTTGAAGACAGCCAGGAGTCTTAAAGACAGCCAGGAGTCTTGAAGACAGCCAGGGGTCTTGCAGACAAACAGGGGCCTTGAAGACAGCCAGGGGTCTTGAAGACAGGCAGGAGTCTTGAAGACAGCCAGGGGCCTTGAAGACAGCAAGGGGTCTTGAAGACAGCCAGGAGTTTTGAAGACAGCCAGGAGTCTTGAAGACAGCTAGGGGTCTTAAAGACAGCCAGGGGTCTTGAAGACAGCCAGGAGTCTTGAAGACAACCAGGAGTCTTGAAGACAGCCAGGGGTCTTGAAGACAGCCAGGAGTCTTGAAGACAGCCAGGGGTCTTGAAGACAGCTAGGAGTCTTGAAGACAGCCAGGAGTCTTGAAGACAGCTAAGGGTCTTAAAGACAGCCAGGGGTCTTGAAGACAGCCAGGAGTCTTGAAGACAGCCAGGAGTCTTGAAGACAGCCAGGAGTCTTGAAGACAACCAGGAGTCTTGAAGACAGCCAGGGGTCTTGAAGACAGCCAGGAGTCTTGAAGACAGCCAGGGGTCTTGAAGACAGCCAGGAGTCTTGAAGACAGCCAGGAGTCTTGAAGACAGCTAGGGGTCTTAAAGACAGCCAGGGGTCTTGAAGACAGCTAGGGGTCTTAAAGACAACCAGGAGTCTTGAAGACAGCCAGGGGTCTTGAAGACAACCAGGAGTCTTGAAGACAGCCAGGGGTCTTGAAGACAGCCAGGAGTCTTGAAGACAACCAGGAGTCTTGAAGACAGCCAGGAGTCTTGAAGACAGCCAGGAGTCTTGAAGACAGCCAGGGGTCTTGAAGACAGCCAGGAGTCTTGAAGACAGCCAGGGGTCTTGAAGACAGCCAGGAGTCTTGAAGACAGCCAGGGGTCTTGAAGACAGCCAGGAGTCTTGTAGATAGCCAGGGGTCTTGAAGACAGCCAGGAGTCTTGAAGACAACCAGGAGTCTTGAAGACAGCCAGGGGTCTTGAAGACAGCCAGGAGTCTTGAAGACAGCCAGGGGTATTGAAGACAGCCAGGAGTCTTGAAGACAGCCAGGGGTCTTGAAGACAGCCAGGAGTCTTGAAGACAGCCAGGGGTCTTGAAGACAGCCAGGGGTCTTGAAGACAGCCAGGAATATATAGGAGTGTATATAGAAGTGTATATACACTATATTCTCGGTATATATACACACCGATTTGTATTCATTTATCTCCTGCTCGTTGCGAAGCGCTAAACCCGTAAAGAGGGTCAAGCAGCGCCACGTTTGGTCCGAGGAAAGGAAGAACAGCTCAAAATCCCTGGGATCAAGAACCCGCAATAACACAAGGATTTAAAAAAACTAAAATGAGCAATAAAAAAATCAGCTTTATTTCGACGTGATGGTAGGGGAGCGCTAAACCCGTAGTGGTTTATACTGCTTCCTTGGGGGATGAGGTTTGATCCGAGGAAGGGCAACGATTGATCCATTTCCTCGGAATCAAAAGATCTTCATTTACATGAAGGAATCTCCCTCAAAGGCACTGAATAATAATAATTACAATAATAATAATAATAATAATAATTACAATAATAATAATAATCACAATGATAATAATACTCACAATAATGATAATTACAATAATAATAATAATAATAATAAAAATTATAATTACAATAATAATAATAATTACAAAATAATAATAATAATAATAATAATAATAATAATAATAATCAATATTAATAATAATAATAATAATAATAATAATAATTACAATAATAATAATAATAATTAAAAATAATAGTAATACTACTACTACTACTACTACTACTACTATAATTAATAATAATAATAATAATAATAATAATAATAATAATAATAATAATAATAATAATAATAATAATAATAATAATAATATTTTGCATTACAAAATGCCTAGTAGGGACTCACACAAATTAAAAATTTTCCTGACACTGAAACATATAAGAAACAAGTCTTGCTTAACAACCTCCTCCTTGTGCGACAGTCTCAGTAATCACCTCGTTAGCGATGGTTAACTAGTC
>WNWK01031566.1:12500-22612 GCA_009830355.1 Cherax destructor
TCAGAGGAGACATGATAACGACATACAAAATACTGCGGGGAATCGACAAGGTAGACAGTGACAGGATGTTCCAGAGAGGAAACACAGAAACAAGGGGACACAACTGGAAGCTGAAGACTCAGATGAGTCAAAGGGATGTTAGGAAGCATTTCTTCAGCCACAGAGTAGTCAGGAAGTGGAATAGTCTAGAGAAAGATATAGTGGAGGCAGGAACCATACATAGTTTTAAGACAAGGTATGATAAAGCTCATGGAGCAGGGAGAGCAGAGACCCAGTAGCGGACAGCGAAGAGGCGGGCCAGGAGCTGAGTCTCGACCCCTGCAACCACAATTAGGCGAGTCACACACACACACACACTACATATATATATATATATATATATATATATATATATATATATATATATATATATTATATAATACTAATACTATTATTTATATATAAATATATATATATATATATATATATATATATATATATATATATATATATATATATATATATATATATATATATATATATATATATATATATATTAGTATATAATATATACTAGTATATATACTAATATATATGCATATATATATATGATATACATATATATATATATGATATATATCATATATATCATATAGTATATATATATACGGAAATAAACATCGAACTGAGGTCCTTGAAGAAGCAGGTCCTAAACTGCACCATCTTGCCACAATTGCACACCTACCAGAAGTAACAGCCTGGTTGATCAGGCCCTGATCCACTACGAGGCCTGGTCACAAACCGGGCCGCTGGAGACTTAACCCTCGAAACCCTCTCCAGGCATACTCACCCCATGGCAGAACCCCAGTAGACGAGGTTGAAGATAACGAAGGTTACGGGAACGGAGATTCGAGCAGCCATGAGGATGAGGAGGTGGGTGGGCAGGTAGGCAGGTCGTCTGGGATTGGAGGGATAGTCAGGTCGTCCCATGGAGGGATACTCCTCTAGGGGCTCAGGGTCAGTCCCAGTAAGACCGTGCTTGAAGGCCAGGGCTCTCTGACCTGTGATCTGTACCTGTGGAAGTTATTATTATTATTATTACTATTATTATTATAATTGTTGTTATTGTTGTTGTTGTTATTATTATTATTAGTATAATTATTATTATTATTATTATTATTATTATTATTATTATTATTATTATTATTATTATTATTATTATTATTATTATTATTATTATTATTATTATTGTCGTATAATTATTATTTATATAATACTAATATTGATAAATAATAATGCCACATATTTCACACACACACACACATACATTACACATTAACATACACACACACACATTAACACACTACACACACGCACACACACACTACACACACACACACACACACACACACACAAACACACTACCTCTCTCTCTCTCATGCCCCCCTCTCCCTCCCTCTCCCTCTATCTCTCTCTCCCTCCATCTCTCTCCCTCTACCTATCTCTCTCTCTATCTCTCTACCTCCCTTTCTCCCTCTCCCTCTCTCTCTCTATCCACCCTCTTCCACACTTCCTCTAAGCTATCTCTCTCCCCCTCACCCCCTCACCCCCTTCCCTATCCTTTCTCCCTCACCCCTTCCCTATCCCTCTTCTTTCTCCCATCTTCTGATACTCTCAATACATCCACAAGGGCACACCGTGGGAATATGGGCAGCTCAGGGAGAGGGGTGTCAACAAGGAGGATGATGGCTGATCCGGGAAGGCCACAGTGGGAGGAGGAACTCATCAAAAGGTAAAAGGAATGGGAGAGGAAGATATTGGTGATCACCGAGGAGGAACTCAATAAAAGGGAAAAGGAATGGGAGAGGAAGATATTGGTGATCAGCGAGGAGGAACTCAATAAAAGGGAAAAGGAATGGGAGAGGAAGATATTGGTGATCAGCGAGGGAATGGAGAAGAGGATAGCTGGTGAGAGTAGAAAATGGGAAATGCAAGTCAAAAAAAACAGAAGCCAAGATCCAGATCTTAGAAGTGAAGCTGCAGGGACTGACACAGAATAGAGACAAAAGTACCTGGCCAGAAACGGCGCTTGGAGCTTGTGCACCAGACACAGCCAAAGGGAATGAGGAGAAAAAATAAGAACTCTTGTATGCACAGGCACTGGCAGACACACGTGGGGCCCAAAGCAAGACGAGCAGGATACTAACAACACACGAGAGGGATATAGAAGAAGCAGACAGGGACAAGAAGAGCACCACAGTAACAACGAATGAGAGCACAGTAACAACACATGAGAGGGTAGACAAAGAAGCAGACACACTAAACGCGGAGACCCCAACAACACACTGCAGCGGACAGGGACGTATGAGCAGGCCGGTCACACAAAAGAACATGGGGGATACAACCATGACAGCACCAGGAGAAGCTAATTCATCTCTGACGAGGCAATGGGAGACACAGTGGGAGGAGGAAAGGGAGAAGTCGATCTTTATCTATGGCCTGAAGGAAGTCGAAGGGGACACCCACGACAGAAGAAAACAGGAGGAGAAAGAAAGGATAAAAGGGGTCTGTCAGGGGTCTGTCCTATGAAGAAAGGTTGAGGGAAATAGGACTAACAACACTGGAGGAAAGAAGGGTCAGAGGAGACATGATAACGACATACAAAATACTGCGGGGAATCGACAAGGTAGACAGTGACAGGATGTTCCAGAGAGGGAACACAGAAACAAGGGGACACAACTGGAAGCTGAAGACTCAGATGAGTCAGAGGGATGTTAGGAAGCATTTCTTCAGCCACAGAGAAGTCAGGAAGTGGAATAGTCTAGAGAAAGATATAGTGGAGGCAGGAACCATACATAGTTTTAAGACAGACAAGGTATAATAAAGCTCATGGAGCAGGGAGAGCAGAGACCCAGTAGCGGACAGCGAAGAGGCTGGGCCAGGAGCTGAGTCTCGACCCCTGCAACCACAATTAGGTGAGTACAATTAGGTGAGTACACACACACACACACACACACACACACACACTACACACACACACACAAACAAACACACACCTACCCTAGTAATGCCACCATTAGCCACACCATTAGCCACACCGTTAGCCACACAGTTCTTGACAGAGTGTAAGTGTGCATCACCAGAGGTGTACTCAATCATAACATGGAATGAGACGATGCTGAAGATCAAGACGATAGCAAAGAAGAGCCAAACGTCCAGCATCTTGAAGTAAGACGTCTTGGGAAGACCATTAGACGTCTGGAGAAGATAAAGAATAAAAATACACAATACACTGATAAATTAGACATATGTACAACACTTGGGTCTCTTTATTGAGGAAACGTTTCGCCCCACAGTGGCTTCATCAGTCTAGTACAAAGAATTGTGAATTATGGAAGGAGTTCGGGGTGATCAGTCCCTCAGCCTGGATTCGATGTCATCAGTCCATCAATCAGATGCCCAGCCCTTTTAGGGCAGGGTAGGTGCCAAAACTGGAGCTTGCTACCATCTGCAGCTCGCAAGACTGCCCTTCCCATCAGGGAAGATGGCAGACAAGAGAGGCCTAGCTTCTCCCTATGATCCCCGTGCTGGTGGGGAATGTGGCTAGGCCTGGGGACAGTTGGTCCCAACGATGAGGGAGTCCTTGTACTTCATCCCATGGGACACATAGGTCTCTGATACTCCCACGACAGGGAGCCGGAGCCGGGTCGCCATCTGGAATAAACCCGGGCCGGGAGAATTCCCGGCGAATCAACACCTCCTCCTCCTTTATTTGTAGAGAGGAATTACCATGCCCAGCCTTTTTAGGGCAGGGTAGGTGCCAAAGCTAGAGCTTGCTACCATCTGCAGCTCACAGGACTGCCCTTCCTGTCGGCCTCCCTGGGGCGGGGAAGGTGGCAGACCTGAGAGGTCTAGCTTCTCCCTACCAGCCCCATGCTGGTGGGGAATGTGGCTAGGCCTGAGGACAGTTGGTCCCAACGATGAGGGGGTACTTGTACCTCCTCCCATGGGAGGCATTGGTCTCTGATACTTCCCCGACAGGGAGCCAGAGCCGGGTCGCCATCTGGAATAAACCCGGGCCGGGAGAATTCCCGGCGAATCAACACCTCCACCTTTATTTGTAGGACACTATGCCCAGCCCTTCTAGGGCAGGGTAGGTGCCACCGCTAGAGCTTGCTAGCATCTGCAGCTCGCAAGACTGCTCTTCCCGTCAGCCTCCTTGGGGCAGGGAGGATGGCAGACCAGAGAGGCCTAGCTTCTCCCTACGAGCCCTGTGCTGGTGGGGAATGTGGCTAGGCCTGGGGCCTGTTGGTCCAAACGATGAGGGGGTACTTGTACCTCCTCCCATGGAGACATAGGTCTCAAGCACTCCCAAGACAGGGAGCCAAAGCCAGGGGTGTTCCGGCGAATCTACACCCCCACCTTTATTTGTTAGGAGAGGGAGCACTATGCCTAGCCCCTCTAGTGAAGGGTAGAATCTACACCCCCACCTTTATTTGTTAGGAGAGGGAGCACTATGCCTAGCCCCTCTAGGGTAGGGTAGGTGCCAGAGCTGGAGCTTGCTACCATCTGCAGCTCGCAAGACTGCCATTCCCATTAGCTCCCCTGGGGCGGGGAAGATGGCAGACCAGAGAGGCCTAGCTTCTCATTATGAGCCCAGCGGTGGGTCATCATATGACTAAGACCAGCGTCAGGAAACACTTGTGCTTTTCCTGACAAACCTTACCTAACCTGACCTGAAGACCAGCGTCTGGAAACACTTGTGCTGTGTCCTGACGAACCTTACCTAACCTAACCTGAAGACCAGCGTCAGGAAACACTTGTGCTGTGTCCTGACGAACCTTACCTAACCTAACCTGAAGACCAGCGTCTGGAAACACTTGTGCTGTGTCCTGACGAACCTTACCTAACCTAACCTGAAGACCAGCGTCAGGAAACACTTGTGCTGTGTCCTGACGAACCTTACCTAACCTAACCTGAAGACCAGCGTCAGGAAACACTTGTGCTGGGTCCTGACGAACCTTACCTAACCTAACCTGAAGACCAGCGTCAGGAAACACTTGTGCTGTGTCCTGACGAACCTTACCTAACCTTCCCTGAAGACCAGCGTCAGGAAACACTTGTCCTGTTTCCTGACAAACCTTACCTAACCTAACCTTATTAATTACACAAAAAAAGTGAAATTAGTGGTTGTAATCATAAACATAATTTTTAAAGTAGTGGAGTGGTAAGCCAGTGGAAGGCCTCGGTCAGATGACCAAAAGCTATAGCTGTGGGTCATATATAACTAAGACCAGCGTCAGGAAACAATCATTCTGCTTCCTGACAAACCTTACCTAACCTTTCATTAATACTGTTAAAGGGTTTTAATCCGCTTCATAAAGGACCCCAATGAAAATAAGTCACTCTGTCTGACTTTTTTGGGTTATCCTAGGTTCTCTACACATATGCTGCTATGTATGATAATGTATGTAAATGTATTTGTGTATACCTGAATAAACTTACTGAGTTGTTTACCAGCCTCTGTATACTCAGCAAGACGATTAAAAGTACTTTAATAGCCTCAAGACAATCAGGAAACAGGACAAGTGTTTCCTGACTCTCAGTCATATGATGACCCGGAGCTGGAGCTTTTGGTCATCTGACCGAGGCCTTCCACTAGCTTACACCTCCACAAATTATGGTGACTTGTGTATTACGGTTATGTTTACAAGTGCTCAGTAACAAGTGATATCACCTGAGTGTAGAGTGAGGACAGAACCAGCAGAGTCAGCAGTGCCACCACGATGCGTGCCAAGAAGTTGGACATCCTGAAGAAGAAGGTGGAGTAGGCGACCACCATAATAAAGGAGGTGGGCAGGTAGACGCTGAGGACGTAGAAACCATAACGTCGAGCAAATCTTAGACGGACCTCCATGGTGGAGAGGTGTTGCTCCTTGCCAGTTCTCATGTTCACGCCCTCTGCACACACAACACATTTACAAATATTGGGGAGAATTAGACACGTCTGCAACATCTGGGTATTTTTATTTGTGGACGTTAAGCCACCCAGTGGCTTTATCAGTGTGAATTCAAGGACATAATGGGAAGACTGTAGAACTATATACATAAGATGAGGTAATCAGTCCCACAGCTAAGGGATCTCTATTTGTTCATCTTATAGGTATTGTATACCATTCATGAACAACAGTATTGTGTAATTATTATTAGTAATAGTATTTGTATTATTATTATTATCGTATTTATAAATGAAGTGCTAAATCTCTCACAAATAACCGGAATGAAAGATATTAAGATAACTTTAGAGGACTGAGTAAGTGTTTCTAGATGCAGTATTACCAACAAGCAACACAAGATGTAAAACTATCACAGGGGAAGTTGAATGACATGTCTAGGTCATTCGTGTTGTAATCAACACATCACCAGGGGCTTGCAGTGTTGCAGAAATGAGTAGGAAGTCCAGTTTCTGCAACATTGCAAGCTCCTGGTGATGTGTTGATTGCAACTCGAATGACCTAAAGCTTTCATTAAACTCCTCCTGTGGTTGTTTTGCTTGTTACTCTATACTGACAAAGACAAAATGCAATATTACTTAATGGTATATCAACATGGGTTACGAACTGCACAGAACTTAAGTATTCCACTTCGGAATTTTTGTTGGATTTCACTACTGATAATTCAGAAGTGTCAGACATAGCTTCTGTATTGATAACTGACCTTATAAACAAGTAAAAACACCAGACATACCAACAGTGTACTCCATGAGTGTGGGTGTGCCAGTGTATACTGCCTGACCTGCCACCAGTGCCAGGCGCTGCGATGATGCTGATATCAGTGTAAAGTTCAGAATACACACCTGAAAAGACATATATATATATATATATATATATATATATATATATATATATATATATATATATATATATATATATTATATATATATATATATATATATATATATATATATGTATATATACATATATATATATATACATATATATATATATATATATGTATATATATATATATATATATATATATATATATATATATATATATATATATATATATATATATATATATATATATATATATATATATATATATATATATATACATACAAACAGGCTGTTAAGACAGCCTGTTTGTGATTGTTATGGATATCTATAATTGAGAACAAGCGATATAAGATGCTAGAAAACCACAGGGGGAGTTGAATGATAGTTCTAGGTCTTTCGTGTTGCAATCAACACATCATCAGGAGCTTGCACAGTTGTAGAAAGAGTAGGAAGTCCAGGAAGGTCCGTTCACGTGAATGTTTTTTTTAACGTCTGTGATGCCGAGGTAACGAGGTGCACTCACCTGTACGTCGAAGGGGAACATTCCCAGGTGGAAGTCGCAGGTGTAGGTGACTGTGTACACCTGTGTCATCTGCAGAGTGTTCTCTGACCCCTCGAAGACGTCTCCTGAAGAAGGATTTATTCTGTTTATTAGTGCTCCTGAAGGAGTATTTATTCTGTTTATTAGTTATTCTGAAGATTTATTTTACTGTGTTCAATAAAGCACCAATCAATCTCAATCTTTATTTTCAGTTTGCGAGTGTATTATGAGAGAAATAAAGGAAATAATATATAATAAATGGCCAATGTTCTGGGTAAAAAGAGGAACATAGGATAAATAAGACTGATAAAAAACAACAAAATGGCAATAAAAATGAGGTTTTATGAGGAAAGGGCTTGGACATACAGCAGCCGTGCGTGAGTGTGTTAGAGAGGAGTGGAGACAAATGGTGTTTAGGGATTTGACGAGCTGTTGGAGTGTGAGCAGGGTAATATTTTGTGAAGGGATTCAGGGGAAACCTGTTAGCCGGACTTAAAACTCATGAGGGTACTCAAAAATATACTATGTCATGTTTTAAACTCGTAGTATCATGAGAGGTCAAGATTTGACCCGAGAAAGAGAAAGGCAGCTCATAATCCTTTTAACATGGTCAACATCTCGTAAGGTCACCTGAAGGTCACACCCTAAGTTACTTACTTTCTTCTGGAAGGTCAGGAGGGCCAGGGTGAGGTTGACCCTCCCTCAGGCACTCGACCCTGGCTCCCTCCTCCAGGTTGCTGTAAACATTGCCGTGAGCGTTCCTGAAGAAGACTTTTGGTGTCCAGATCGCTAGCGCCACCTCTCTGGAGAGCAAGTTGAGGCTGCTGTCTGATTTCAAGTTCAGGAACTTGAGTCTGCTGTCTCTCCAGGCCAGGCTAAGGTGCAGCTTCACCGCAAAATCCTGAGCATTGGTCACAATTGAGGGGAAAGTGACCACATTGATCGAAAAATGGATCGGCAGCGGTTCCGCTGGTGACGGCGGCGGTAAAGTTGCCCTATAACCAACCGGTACCACCACCAGCGAGCAGTGCGCTTCGTCGCTCTGGTCGGCGCAGTCTTCGCGCATGTCGCACCTCTGCTCGAAGGCTATGCAGGTACCGTCTGCGCAGGTGAACTGGCCATGGCCGCACACGGACAGCGTCATGTTCACCACCTGGCCACTGCGTAAACCGCAAGTGTCCCAGCCCAGGGTCCACGGCTTCGTGCCGAAGGGATATTCGTCAGCCGTGACGGGTTTCCAGCGAGCTACAGCTCCTGACACCTGTAGGGAGATTATTATTATTATCATTATTATTATTATTATAATAATATTTTTATATTATCATTATAATTATTACTGTTATTATTATTATCATATTATTATTATTTATTATAATTTATTATACAATGTACCTTAAGGGAGGTCATAGCAGTATATACACTATCTTAAGGGAGGTCATATCAGTATACAAACACTGTAATTTGAGGGAGGTCATAGCAGTATATACATTACCTTGAGGGAGGTCATAGCAGTATATACACTACCTTGAGGGAGGTCATAGCAGTATATACACTACCTTGAGGGAGGTCATAGCAGTATATACACTACCTTGAGGGAGGTCATAGCAGTATATACACTACCTTGAGGGAGGTCATAGCAGTATATACACTACCTTGAGGGAGGTCATGACCCAGGTTTGTGCCTGGGAGTCCCAGGTGATATCCGAGTGAAAGTAGCCAGCCAAGGCAGGTCGTCCCCCACCCTCGCCCTCCAGCACATACTGCCGGTTGAAGGGAGAGGTGTCGCACACTCCAGGGCCCCGGAGCTGGATAGTGGACCTGCGGGGAAACTCGCAGGCGACGCAGAAGGTGTAAGAGTCAAGACAAGCGATGTCGGACCAGCGTGCAGGAAAGTCGTCATAAAGCATGACAAGGCAGTTCTCCAAGGTGCCCCCGTTGGGGCCCACACCTCGCCAGGGGCCCTCCCACCTCACTGGCTCGCCAGAGAAGTACACCCACTGGCGCTCCTGAAGTTACAACACACACTGCCTTCGTAACTTGTAAAGATAACTTACTGGCAGGCCAGTGCTGACACTAGCAAGTCCTGACACTAGCAAGTGCTGACACTAGCAGCTCAGTGCTGACACTAGCAAGTGCTGACACTAGCAAGTCAGTGCTGACACTAGCAGCTCAGTGCTGACACTAGCAAGTCAGTGCTGACACTAGCAAGAGCTGACACTAGCAGCTCAGTGCTGACACTAGCAAGTGCTGACACTAGCAAGTCAGTGCTGACACTAGCAGCTCAGTGCTGACACTAGCAAGTCAGTGCTGACACTAGCAGCTCAGTGCTGACACTAGCAAGTGCTGACACTAGCAAGTCAGTGCTGACACTAGCAAGTCAGTGCTGACACTAGCAGCTCAGTGCTGACACTAGCAAGTCAGTGCTGACACTAGCAGCTCAGTGCTGACACTAGCAAGTGCTGACACTAGCAAGTCAGTGCTGACACTAGCAAGTGCTGACACTAGCAAGTCAGTGCTGACACTAGCAGCTCAGTGCTGACACTAGCAAGTTAGTGCTGACACTAGCAAGTGCTGACACTAGCAAGTCAGTGCTGACACTAGCAATAGGTGCCCCGGAACCATTTAACAAGTCAGTGCTGACACTAGCAAGGGGGGTGCCGAACTGCAAATAAGTGCTGACACTTTCAAGTAGGCTGAAAACTAGGGAACAGTGCTGACACTAGAAGTGGGCTGACACTAGCAATAAATGCTGA
>WNWK01031567.1:0-22609 GCA_009830355.1 Cherax destructor
GCTCCTCCAACCAGCGAACCATCGTTAAGGGTTTGGTGATGAGGGCCCCATCATCAAATCAACGACTCGGTTCAGCCAATTAAATGCGAGTTTAACAATGACAAAAGGTGACGTGGTTACCACTCGCAGTTTGTCATTGGAATTCCTGCATAGAGCTGGTTGTGGAAAGTTGTCTGTCTTTTGGCTGCTGCTTAGCCTAGACAACTGTGGCGTGCACTAAACACTACTCCTTTGTATATAGTGTACATAGGTGTAAATATCACTTTGTTATACTTGGTGAAGGAAAAGACAAAAGTCTTATATAATCACAATTACTTGGTGAAGGAAAAGATAAAGTTTGGAATTAATCTAGCTGATTTTTGAAGAAATACAATTTCAATACATCTTCTACTGTGTTTCTTTGCTCCAAGCTTCCTTTACACTCGGGTTAACAGGCCATTGAACCTGAGGTTGTAATACTCTCCATACCATCGGTGTTCTATAACTCGTCTTACACCTCGCCAACCAACCAAACTTCACGAGAGAGCATCTGCAACAGTGTTATTTTTCATCAAGATACCTGGAGTATACCTGGAGAGGGTTTCGGGGGTTAACGCCCCCGCGGCCTCGAAGTGAATCAGGGCCTGATCCAGTGCGAGGCCGCGGTGGAGACGCTGTTACCGTCAGCATGTACGTCAGACCTTTGTTAGCCCAGCAGTGTCAGCTGCTACGGTGGGTAGTGGAGAGAAAACTGATTTAATTGGCTTTTATATAAATATTATGTCAGCATCTTACCCTAGAGATGACTGCTCTGGGACCCGAGTTGTAAATGGTCCTCTGGTGGTTTTGCGTGTATTTATTCGAAGCGCACACGACCAACCACATGTCATCACCGGAAGCTGTAAGCAAGGAAACCAGGGCACCAGAGCCATCTAGTGGTGGTATACAACCCTAGATCGTCTAGCGACTGTGAGGTGTGCCGTGGCATTCTGGCTTCTCATCATTTGGTGAGCTAGGTCTATTACCTAGTTTGTGGGGATAATTCCATCAAGGCAGACTCTCTCAGGCCGCCAGTAGGCGCACATCTCATTATGACTTTTTATATTCACTCTATATTAAGTTGGCTTGTATTGAAATTCTTGCATATTTGTAAATATTAACATAGTTGGTGAGGAAGATTATCTTTTAATATCACAAGCTATTTCCGAATCTAACTTCTTGCCTTGTTGAGTGATATTTGTGGCAGGTAATGGCTGTTGTCTATAGCACAACCCGGTATAGCAGACCTGCAACCCAAGTACTGGAGAACGTGAACACACACACACACACACACACACACACACACACGTCACCGACTGTACCAAGAGAGATAAAGACACAATTAATTAGATATTGTGACATATTCAGCTTATCACACACTGTCACACTTCCACAAGTGTTCACACTAAACTTTTCACACTTTTCACACATTTTCACACTTTCAAAAAAAATTTGCAAACGTATATATATATATATATATATATATATATATATATATATATATATATAACTTGGCAGGTTGCATCACGGTATATATCATGAAGTGCTAAACCCTTGTGGGTTTATTAACAAGAAAAACAACCGCAGCAGAAAAACACTAACAAAAGCACTAACAACATCAATAATAACAGACGGGGGGGGGCTACAAAAAAAATTTCCACCTATCACTGTGTTGTTCCAAAATGCATCATCCCCCCTCCCCCTACCTGGCACTCACTACCCTCACTTCCGCCTCCCTGAACGATACCTGGTAGGGGGTGAACGAAACACTGTGAGGGAAAATTAACCCACAGGTTGCCGGTGACAATATAATCTTTCGTCATGTAACCTGTCATATTGAGGCTCCAGAAGGAGGGGGGGGGGAGAAAGTGGCAGAAGGTGGCAAGAGAGCGGCGGTAGGGGAGGAGACAGTGGTGGAAAGTGCGGGAGGGGAGGGGGAAGGTAGAAGAAAGGGAAGGGGGAGGGGGAGGAGCATGAAAAATAGCTTAGGCTTTGAGGCAGAAGCTACGGAAATCCCATAGACATTTTTTTCGTAGGGTACAGCTCATCTATGTTGAGGTTCCTCTCTCTCTCTCTCACTCTCTCTCTCACTGTCTCTCTCTCTCTCACTCTCTCTCAAGGGTGCACAAGAAGCTACGTCACAGCGACCACACTTCCTCAACCAGGACTTGATCAAGCTCAGCACAGACCGAAACATCGCCCCCCCCCCCAATAAATGCTTCTCGTTGAACCCGCGTCTTGATCTTCCAGAAATGATGCCTCAGAGTGGGCGTGTGCAGCATCCCAGCCTAACTTACTATTATTATTATTATCATTATTATTATTATTATTATCATTATTATTATTATCATTATCATTATTATTATATTACATTATTACTATTATTATATTTATAATAATAATAATTATTATTTATTATTATTATATTACATTATTACTATTATTATATAAATAATAATAATAATATTATTATTATTATTATTATATTACATTATTACTATTATATTTATAATAACAATAATTATTATTATTATTATTATTATTATTTACAAGACTGTGAAGTTAAACACTTTCACACTGTAGAAGTTGCAGTACTTGTACATTATCAACATCGCTAAAATGGAAAAACATTGGACTGGGAAACCGAGGGGACTTCAGGAGAGAGAGAGAGAGAGAGAGAGAGAGAAAAAATGGAACCACAAGCAGCCAGAGACGACGTTAACAAAGTCTGGTCATCAAGCCTCACCTTGCCAACCTTCACGTCTTAAAACAGTCGACGCCCCAGACTCCCCAGAAAGTCAGGAGTGAGGTGATACAATGTTAATTAGAAGAGTCAAACGATGAGGCTAAACACTGAGGTTAGGTGAGGTAAGACTCGTCAAGAAACAAGACAAGTTTCCTGACGTGCGGGTCAGCTGGCACAGCTGGAGTTTTTGGTCATGTGACCGAGGCTTGCAGATGGGAAGTACAGTGCCGGCACTCTGGAGGAGGGGTGTTAATGTTGCAGTTTTATAACTGTAGTGTAAGCATGCCTCTGGCAGGACAGTGATGGAGTGAATGATGATGAAAGTTGTTCTTCTTCGGGCCCCCCTTGCCTTGGTGGGAAACGGCCTATGTGTTAATAAAAAAAACATAATAATTTTTAATCTGTACAAGACTGAGGATTTCTGGGCCACAAGGGTAAGGAGTAATCACTCTGAAAATTTCGGCTACAGGTACACACATATACGAACAAATACAAATGCAACTACAAATACTTACGAAATCGTAATAACACTAGCGTGAGTGTCTTACAACTAGCTTGCCATCACTTGAAACCCTAGTCGCTCCCTGATTTATTTACAAGTACAAATAGGTAAGGCGTCGTTGTCGCACTTACTGTACGGAGAATCGAGCCTACACCACTCCACACTCTCAATCACCCATACGGGTTTACCTCACTGCACTACCTGAAGGCTGTTTCAAAAGTTAACGCCCCCAATACCAGGTCCCAGACCAGGCCTTCCAGTGTATCATGGCCTGACCACTTAGGTTCTTACTGCTAGCCCCAGGCAGTTCAGTGTAGACACTAGAGGCCAGCTGCTCAGTACCTGACTTACGGAACTTATGAAGTTCACAGACGATCTTCTCTTATTCCTAAACCACAGTGCTCTCCTAAACCACCGAAAAGGTGGGGATTAAACCCATGGTAAGTGAGTCGTAAAACGCCAGCGTGGCTGGCAGCAGATTCATCCGTTAAAACTTACATTTGTGGTCAGAGTGGTGGCCCATGCTAACCTTCCTATGGTATATAAATACACCTAGTTGGATGAATCTTATTGTAGTCAGCTGGCCCAGTGGCTTACGCACTGGCCTGGAGTTATACGACTCACTTGCCATAGATTCTAACCCCATCTGTAGCGTAGTTTGTTTACAGTCGTATTATTACGATATCGTGAGTCACAATGCTCTCTCGCCTCTCTCAAAACCCAACAAATTAACCAGTAATTAGCAACAGCGACCACTACACGTGCTCTGCAAACGGTAAACAGACGTACAAGAAATCGTAAAGTACATTCCAAAACACAGACGAAGATAAAAAAAAACTAGTAGGAACTTCAATAAAAGAGACGCAAGAGGTGGAGAGCGTGCTGGGTTAGTTGTGTTGGTCATTACTTGTTACACTTTAGTGAGAATGATCTGTCAGGTGTGCCCCGCAAAGTGTCTCTCCCGAATACTCTCCACGTTACTTCACCACTGCTACCTTCACCAGCGCTCTCTCTCCCCTTCCCCCACATCACCACCAGCGTCGCCACAGCACCACCAGCGCCGTCACAACATCTCCAAAGCAGCGCCAGTACCTTCAGCGCGGCCACAGAATTACCACAGCACGGACACCACCACACACCGCTGAAGCACCACCACACACCGCTAAAACACCACCACACACCGGTGAAGCACCACCACACACCGCTGAAGCACCACACACCGGTGAAGCACCACCACACCGCTGAAGCAACACCACACACCGCTGAAGCACCACCACACACCGGTGAAGCATCACCACCACACACCAGTGAAGCACCACCACACACCGCTGAAGCACCACACACCGCTGAAGCACCACCACACCGCTGAAGCACCACCACACACCGCTGAAGCACCACCACACACCACTAAAACACCACCACACACCGCTGAAGCACCACCACACACCGCTGAAGCACCACCACACACCGCTGAAGCACCACCACACACCAATAAAGCACCACCACACACCGCTGAAGCACCACCACACCACTAAAGCACCACCACACACTGAAGCACCACACGCACCGCTGAAGCACCACCACACACCGCTAAAGCACCGCCACACACTGGTAAAGCACCACCACACACCGCTGAAGCACATCCACACAACGCTGATGCACCACCACACACCGCTGAAACACCACCACCCCGCTGAAGCACCGCCACATACCGCTGAAGCACCACACACCGCTGAAGCACCACCACACACCACTAAAGCACCATCACACACCGCTGAAGCACCATCACATACCGCTGAAGCACCACCACACCGCTGAAGCACCACCACATACCGCTGAAGCACCACCACATACCGCTGAAGCACCACCACACACCACTAAAGCACCATCACACACCGCTGAAGCACCATCACATACCGCTGAAGCACCACCACACACCGCTGAAGCACCACCACACACCGCTGAAGCACCACCACACACCGCTAAAGCACCGCCACACACTGGTAAAGCACCACCACACACCGCTGAAGCACATCCACACAACGCTGATGCACCACCACACACCGCTGAAACACCACCACCCCGCTGAAGCACCGCCACATACCGCTGAAGCATCATCACATACCGCTGAAGCACCACCACACACCGCTGAAGCACCACCACACACCACTAAAGCACCATCACACACCGCTGAAGCACCATCACATACCGCTGAAGCACCACCACACCGCTGAAGCACCACCACATACCGCTGAAGCACCACCACATACCGCTGAAGCACCACCACACACCACTAAAAGCACCATCACACACCTGAAGCACCACACCACTACTAACAGTGAGCACCACACCACCGCTGAGCACACCACATCGCTGACCACCACCACGCTGCACCCAGCACTTCCTACCCCAATCTTGGCAGACCACTTGCTTTGCACGAGTCTGGAGGCCTGTTCCTCCGCGCAACTCTTATGGCAGCCACGTGTCTCCATCACCGCAGTCCTACCGTTGATCTTTACTCCCGTGAAACCCGCGCACCCACGTGATTATGATGTACATCTGTGTACCTCCGTGAGTACCATCCTGTATCCCCGTGTGTACCCCGTGTACCTCCGTGTGTACCTCCGTGTACCTCCCGTGTGTCCATCCCGTGTACCTCCGTGTGACCATACCGTGTACCTCCGTGTGTCCATCCTGTGTACCTCCCGTGTGTGCCATCCTCGTGTACCTCCGTGTGATCCCCGTGTTCACCCCGTGTACCTCCGTGTGTCCATCCTGTGTACCTCCGTGTGTCCACCCTGTACCTCCGTGTGTGCCACCGTGTACCTCCGTGTGTCCCTCGTGTACCTCCCGTGTGTCACCCCGTGTACCTCCGTGTGTCACCCGTGTACCTCCGTGTGTCCACTCCTGTGTACCTCCGTGTGTCCTCCTGTGTACCTCCTGTGTTACCTCCGTGTGTCACCCTGTGTACCTCCCGTGTGTCATCCTGTGTACCTCCCGTGTGTCACCCCGTGTACCTCCGTGTGTCACCTGTGTACCTCCGTGTGTCTCCCGTGTACCTCCGTGTGTCACCCGTGTACCTCCGTGTGTCACCCCGTGTACCTCCGTGTGTCATCCTGTGTACCTCCGTGTCTCGTGCACCCGTGTACCTCCGTGTGTCACCCTGTGTACCTCCGTGTGTCACCCGTGTACCTCCGTGTGTCACCCGTGTACCCCCCGTGTGTCACCCGTGTACCTCCGTGTGTCACCCCGTGTACCTCCGTGTGTCACCCCGTGTACCTCCGTGTGTCACCGTGTACCTCCGTGTGTCACCCCGTGTACCTCCGTGTGTACCTCCGTGTGTCACCCGTGTACCTCCGTGTGTCACCCCGTGTACCTCCGTGTGTCACCCCGTGTACCTCCGTGTGTCACCCGTGTACCTCCGTGTGTCACCCCGTGTACCTCCCGTGTGTCACCCCGTGTACCTCCGTGTGTCACCCGTGTACCTCCGTGTGTCCCTCGTGTACCTCCGTGTGTCACCCGTGTACCTCCGTGTGTCACCCGTGTACCTCCGTGTGTCACCTCGTGTACCTCCCGTGTGTCACCCGTGTACCTCCGTGTGTCACCCGTGTCCCCTGTGTCACCCGTACCTCCGTGTGTCACCCGTGTACCTCCGTGTGTCCCTGACCTCCGTGTGTCACCCGTGTACCTCCGTGTGTCCCCGTGTACCTCCCGTGTGTCACCTCGTGTACCTCCGTGTGTCACCCCGTGTACCTCCGTGTGTCCCTCGTGTACCTCCGTGTGTCACCCGTGTACCTCCCGTGTGTCACCCCGTGTACCTCCCGTGTGTCACCCCGTGTACCTCCCGTGTGTCACCCCGTGTACCTCCCGTGTGTCACCCCGTGTACCTCCCGTGTGTCACCCCGTGTACCTCCCGTGTGTCACCCGTGTACCTCCGTGTGTCACCCCGTGTACCTCCGTGTGTCACCCCGTGTACCTCCCGTGTGTCACCCGTGTACCTCCGTGTGTCACCCGTGTACCTCCGTGTGTCACCCCGTGTACCTCCCCGTGTGTCACCCCGTGTACCTCCCGTGTGTCACCCCGTGTACCTCCCGTGTGTCACCCCGTGTACCTCCCGTGTGTCACCCCGTGTACCTCCCGTGTGTCACCCCGTGTACCTCCCGTGTGTCACCCGTGTACCTCCCGTGTGTCACCCCGTGTACCTCCGTGTATGTCACCCCTGTGTACCTCCGTGTGTCACCCCGTGTACCTCCGTGTGTCACCCCGTGTACCTCCTCGTGTGTCACCCCGTGTACCTCCGTGTGTCACCCGTGTACCTCCGTGTGTCACCCCGTGTACCTCCCGTGTGTCACCCCGTGTACCTCCCGTGTGTCACCCCGTGTACCTCCCGTGTGTCACGGATCTACTAAACAACTATAATAATTCAAGCAAAAACACTTAATAATATTCTGTTTTGTTTAATGTATGTCAGTGTTTGAGATCAATTAATTGATAAATACGGACAGGTCATCCCTTCTCTTCCTCCTCCTCCTCTTCCTTTTCTTCCTTCTCTTCCTCCTCCTCTTCTTCCTCTTCCTCCTCCCACAGTGGAAGCGCTAAACCAGCAAGGGGTCAAGCTTAACACAAGATGAAAAAATTCGTACAATTTCTAAAATAACAACTAATTAACTAACCATTAAAGCCTATTAAAGTCAGTAAAAAATAGCACTCAGATGCACAAGGGAAGGAAACTCCAATGCCCTCGCATCAAGAGCCCTTCTCTGGGCATTACAGCCTATTAAAGACCGTAAAAAATAACAAAAAGCATCAAGAGCTCTTAACAAGGTATTGAAACCTATTAAAGACCGTAAAAAATAAAAAATAAGCATCAAGAGCCCTTAACAAGGTATTGAAACCTATTAAAGACCGTAAAAAATAACAATGAGCATCAAGAGCCCTTCACAAGGTATTGAAACCTATTAAAGACCGTAAAAAAATAAGAATAAGCATCAAGAAACCTTGACAAGGCATTAAAGCCTACTAAAGGACGGGAAACCCCAAAAATAAAAGCACCAGATGAGGTTCAGTTTTCGTGTCCGTGGCATCAGGGCGGGAAGGAGCAGCGTTGCCAATTATCCACATAATCGCATAGCCATCAATTTGCCTCGGGTTAATCCTACGTCTGACATTGAATTTTTATTCCGCTACTAATTTGTTTGGTCTGAATGGCGCCCCCCAATTTGCGTCTGGCTGGGTGATGCTGCGGCAGACATATAGGACGACTATCACCACCAGCAGCACCACCACAACTACTACCACCACCAGCACCACCACTACCACCACCAGCACCACCACTACCACCACCAGCACCACCACTACCAACACCACCAGTATCACCAGCACCACCGCCACCAGCACCACCAGCAGCAGCACCACCACTACCACCACCACCACCACTACGAGCACCACCACCACCACTACCACTAGCACCATCAGCACCACCACCATCAGCACCACTACCACCATCACCACCAGCAGCACCACTACTACCAACACCACCAGTATCACCAGCACCACCTCCACCAGCATCACCGCCACCAGCACCACCGCCACCAGCACCACCAGCAGCAGCACCTCCACTACCACTAGCACCACCACCATCAGCACCACTACCACCATCACCACCAGCATTACCACAAGCACCACCAACAAAACTTAGCAAATGTTGCTTAATCTTACCGTGAGAGAGAGAGAGAGAGAGAGAGAGAGAGAGAGAGAGAGAGAGGAGAGAGAGAGAGAGAAACTTAATGCAAATTTTATGGTCGTCAGTGAATCTCTGGAATGTTGAGAAGTCTGGCCTCCCAACACTCTTCACTGCTTCATGATTATTCTCTTCCTGCTGCCTTAAATACCTTTAAAACTGACTATGCTCTCACCCATACCAGTTTACCGCTTCCTTCGTAATAATAATAATAAAAATGTTAATAATAATAATAAAATGGTAATAATAATAATAATAATAATAACAATAACAATAATAATAATAATAATAATAATAATAATAATAATAATGGTAATAATATAATAATAATAATAATAATAATAATTAATGGTAATAATATAATAATAATAATAATAATAATAATAATAATGGTAATATAATAATAATAATAATAATAATAATAATAATAATACACTAAAACTTACGTGTTTTTTACACTTGTGAAACATAAATCAAAATATGGGAGTAAAATATTAGTAAAATTATTTTTAGAATAATTATAAAAAATTAATACTGAAATTCGATTGAGAAAGAAGAATCGCAAAAAATAATGATAATGACGATGACAGTGATGATGACAATAATGATGATGACGACGATAATGAAAATGACTATAACGACGACGATGATGACTATAATAACAATGATCACCATGATGACGATAATGATAATGATCACCATGACGATAATGATGATCATAATGATGATGAAGATGACGGTGACAAGCGCTAGACCCACACGAGGGTATTACCCACCTGTTATACCGCACACAAGACGTCGCTGGAGCCAGCTAATAGCCTCGTCGTCACCAGGTCCAGATTTACACTTCTTTTTTACCCCAGCAAAACAGATCTTATTGAATTAACCTCAGCCAACCCGCGTTAGCCTAATCCTCGCCACTTTGTCAACAAACGCCGCCACATTGCTTTGTCAAAAACACAAAAACGCGTTTCATTAATTCCGCCCTTTTAACGAGCAACATACGTCTTAATTACTAGATCCGCCGGTAATTAAGGAAGCCTAACCACTTCCCCCCCCCACCTTACAACGAAAACGATTACGTCACGGTAAGAAGTTGATGAACCAACCGGCAGGTCCAAGCTTCTGCCGGAGGAGGCGCAAGAGCCAGCTATGCCACAGGTGCTCCTGGCGGGCCAGAATCTTCACCCGGCAACAGCGGCTTTTCGCCCATGAGGGTCGCAGCGCCGAGGCAGGGTCTTGCCCCCCCTCGGAAGGGGGGATGAACTGAGGTAAATCCCACGCTCCACATGAAACAGCAAAGTCTTCAGATGATCCGCTAGAGCTCATGTTGATTGGCTGGCTGGGGCGGGTGTGGTCGCGCCCGCCCCGGCCACCGCTCCAGAAATCCCTTTAAATCTGAATCATCCTTCCCTTAACCGGCCGACAGGATCCGCCAATGTCTTAATTGAAAACATATGCATAATTTCCTCCGCATTAGAATCAATATGGCGGTGTGAGTGTGTGGTGTGTGGGTGGTGTGGTGTGGTGTGTGCTGCTCAGGTCCGTGGTGCTGGGTGTTCAGGGGGGTAACAAGGTTAGGCTTTGTACGTGGTTTTTTCACCCCCCCCCCCGGCACGGGCTCCGCCTCGTAGTTGACGTTATTGCTAACCTTTATGGCGGCGTCGTGTGCGGCAGCCCAGGGCGGCGGCGGCGGGGACGACGACTCGTGTCGTGTTCACTAGTATTCCTCCTCCTCCTTTTCTTTAATAATGGAGGGATCACACCAGAGCTCCCAGCATCAGGGAAGTGACAAAATCTTAGTTTTTTTAGTGTTTGTGTGTGTGTCGGCCGCTGTTACGGAGATCATGTTATTATACCATTACAAGACTTTTTTTTTCCTCTCTCCTGAGACTCCGTGTGAGGTGGTATCCCTCGGTATACATGGCTGGTATCCCTCAGTATATACAGTTGGTATCCCTGATTCGCCAACTTGCGCGCCAAAACAATTCCCCGCGCTTACATTTATTTTTGCAATCTTGATTTAAGATTTCTCGTCACCAATCTTGTTTAGGAGATTTTACGAGCCGTTGGCTTGAGGCTCGGTCATAGGGCCTCAGGCTTACAAGCAACAGGACCAGGGTTCGATCCCTGGGTGTGTGGAGAAATGAGCGTATTTCCCTAACACCTGTGTTGCCCCTATTCACCTTGTGATAATAAACAGGTACCTGAGTGTCAGCCATCTTGTTGTGGGTTGCATACCGGGGAATACATCAAAGGTCACAAATAATAATAATAATAATAATGATTATTATTATTATTATTATTATTATTATTATTAGAGGTCATATAACGCCTGGGGAATGAGA
This sequence comes from Cherax destructor, assembly GCA_009830355.1. NCBI lineage: Eukaryota > Metazoa > Arthropoda > Malacostraca > Decapoda > Parastacidae > Cherax > Cherax destructor. The sequence continues at coordinate 11,355 of WNWK01031567.1, forward strand.
TAATGAGATACAATATAAGGTTCAAATAAACCCCGAGGGTTTATCCTATAGAGACCTCAACGAACCCCCGAGGGGTTCACTTTCAACTATCCCCTAAATTCCTAAAAAAAAAAAAAAAAAAAATTACTTTGTCAGGTTTGGAGTCTATCGGCTACACGGAGGTCATTAATTAAGGTCGCATGTCACCCGTACACCCCCTCTCAAGGTCATTATTTTAAATCATAAAATATGGAGTGAACTCTAAACTTTATACATAATGAAATATACATCCATGCATACCTTAGAACAGGCCTACTCGCCCATGCTAGAGTGTCAAAATTTGGTGGTTAACACCGACAAGCGTGTGAAAAAGACGTTTCGCCCACATGCTTTGACGTTTCGCCCACATGCTAGATGTTTCGCCCACATGCTAGATGTTTCGCCCACATGCTAGATGTTTCGCCCACATGCTAGTTAGGTCTCATACATCAGCAGACCTACACGCCCATGTTAGACACATCTCACATCCAACCATTCCCATCCATGTATTTGTCTATCCTATTCCTAAAACTTGCCAAGCTATGTTCTTCAATACTGCAGTCTGTTCCCACTCATCCACCACTGTCATACTTGACAGTCTGTTCCCACTCATCCACCACTGTCATACTTGACAGTCTGTTCCCACTCATCCACCACTGTCATACTTGACAGTCTGTTCCCACTCATCCACCACTGTCATACTTGACAGTCTGTTCCCACTCATCCACCACTGTCATACTTGACAGTCTGTTCCCACTCATCCACCACTGCCATACTTGACAGTCTGTTCCCACTCATCCACCACTGCCATACTTGACAGTCTGTTCCCACTCATCCACCACTGCTATACTTGACAGTCTGTTCCCACTCATCCACCACTGCTATACTTGACAGTCTGTTCCCACTCATCCACCACTGTCATACTTGACAGTCTGTTCCCACTCATCCACCACTGTCATACTTGACAGTCTGTTCCCACTCATCCACCACTGCCATACTTGACAGTCTGTTCCCACTCATCCACCACTGCTATACTTGACAGTCTGTTCCCACTCATCCACCACTGTCATACTTGACAGTCTGTTCCCACTCATCCACCACTGTCATACTTGACAGTCTGTTCCACTCATCCACCACTGCTATACTTGACAGTCTGTTCCCACTCATCCACCACTGCCATACTTGACAGTCTGTTCCCACTCATCCACCACTGTCATACTTGACAGTCTGTTCCCACTCATCCACCACTGTCATACTTGACAGTCTGTTCCCACTCATCCACCACTGCTATACTTGACAGTCTGTTCCCACTCATCCACCACTGTCATACTTGACAGTCTGTTCCCACTCATCCACCACTGTCATACTTGACAGTCTGTTCCCACTCATCCACCACTGTCATACTTGACAGTCTGTTCCCACTCATCCACCACTGTCATACTTGACAGTCTGTTCCCACTCATCCACCACTGCCATACTTGACAGTCTGTTCCCACTCATCCACCACTGTCATACTTGACAGTCTGTTCCCACTCATCCACCACTGTCATACTTGACAGTCTGTTCCCACTCATCCACCACTGTCATACTTGACAGTCTGTTCCCACTCATCCACCACTGTCATACTTGACAGTCTGTTCCCACTCATCCACCACTGTCATACTTGACAGTCTGTTCCCACTCATCCACCACTGTCATACTTGACAGTCTGTTCCCACTCATCCACCACTGCTATACTTGACAGTCTGTTCCCACTCATCCACCACTGCCATACTTGACAATCTGTTCCCACTCATCCACCACTGCCATACTTGACAGTCTGTTCCCACTCATCCACCACTGCCATACTTGACAGTCTGTTCCCACTCATCCACCACTGTCATACTTGACAGTCTGTTCCCACTCATCCACCACTGCTATACTTGACAGTCTGTTCCCACTCATCCACCACTGCCATACTTGACAGTCTGTTCCCACTCATCCACCACTGCCATACTTGACAGTCTGTTCCCACTCATCCACCACTGTCATACTTGACAGTCTGTTCCCACTCATCCACCACTGCCATACTTGACAGTCTGTTCCCACTCATCCACCACTGCTATACTTGACAGTCTGTTCCCACTCATCCACCACTGTCATACTTGACAGTCTGTTCCCACTCATCCACCACTGCAATACTTGACAGTCTGTTCCCACTCATCCACCACTGCAATACTTGACAGTCTGTTCCCACTCATCCACCACTGCCATACTTGACAGTCTGTTCCCACTCATCCACCACTGCTATACTTGACAGTCTGTTCCACTCATCCACCACTGCCATACTTGACAGTCTGTTCCCACTCATCCACCACTGCTATACTTGACAGTCTGTTCCCACTCATCCACCACTGCCATACTTGACAGTCTGTTCCCACTCATCCACCACTGCTATACTTGACAGTCTGTTCCCACTCATCCACCACTGCCATACTTGACAGTCTGTTCCCACTCATCCACCACTGCATACTTGACAGTCTGTTCCCACTCATCCACCACTGCATACTTGACAGTCTGTTCCCACTCATCCACCACTGCCATACTTGACAGTCTGTTCCCACTCATCCACCACTGCATACTTGACAGTCTGTTCCCACTCATCCACCACTGCCATACTTGACAGTCTGTTCCCACTCATCCACCACTGCCATACTTGACAGTCTGTTCCCACTCATCCACCACTGCATACTTGACAGTCTGTTCCCACTCATCCACCACTGCCATACTTGACAGTCTGTTCCCACTCATCCACCACTGCTATACTTGACAGTCTGTTCCCACTCATCCACCACTGCCATACTTGACAGTCTGTTCCCACTCATCCACCACTGCTATACTTGACAGTCTGTTCCCACTCATCCACCACTGCCATACTTGACAGTCTGTTCCCACTCATCCACCACTGCATACTTGACAGTCTGTTCCCACTCATCCACCACTGCCATACTTGACAGTCTGTTCCCACTCATCCACCACTGCATACTTGACAGTCTGTTCCCACTCATCCACCACTGCCATACTTGACAGTCTGTTCCCACTCATCCACCACTGCCATACTTGACAGTCTGTTCCCACTCATCCACCACTGCCATACTTGACAGTCTGTTCCCACTCATCCACCACTGCCATACTTGACAGTCTGTTCCCACTCATCCACCACTGCCATACTTGACAGTCTGTTCCCACTCATCCACCACTGCCATACTTGACAGTCTGTTCCCACTCATCCACCACTGCTATACTTGACAGTCTGTTCCCACTCATCCACCACTGCCATACTTGACAGTCTGTTCCCACTCATCCACCACTGTCATACTTGACAGTCTGTTCCCACTCATCCACCACTGTCATACTTGACAGTCTGTTCCCACTCATCCACCACTGCCAAACCAGTGCTTTCCTATATCCTTTCCAAATCTGAATTTATCCAACTTGATCCATTGTTACCACTTGGTTAAGTCTTTTCACAAGCTTATTTATATCCACTCTATTTATTCACGTCTCTTATTTGTACACTTAATAATTTTTCCTTTACCCCACATTTTCTTAAGAGTGTTAGTTTAGTGATCTTAAGAAAGATGACTAATACAAGCAACTAGCTTCATCACACACACACACACACACACACACACACACACACACACACACACAAAACCACACACACACACACACTATATATATATATATATATATATATATATATATATATATATATATATATTACTGTAACCACGAACGAGTGGTATTGATCACTAACTACACTGCACTACGGTCGAACCCATGATGCTTTGCCGCTCATGATGAGCGAAAACACATGACACTCAAGTCCACTAACCACACATCCAGTAGCACTGAATATTGTACTGCTACTCAAGGACACACCATCGTATGTCCTTGGGTAGCGAGTACAACATTCAGTCCTACTGGATGCGCTACTCTTAAGGATTGTGTGGTTCAGTGGACTAGATCGTCATGTGTTTTCGCTCATCATGAGGCGGGCCAAAACATCATGGGTTCGACCCTGGCTAGTGCAGTGTAGTTATATGTATATATATATATATATATATATATATATATATATATATATATATATATATATATATATATATATATATATATATATATATATATATTTTGAAGAAAAAACACATTCATCATCATTCATTCAAGTCCGGATAACTGGTTTCCCTGAATCCCTTGATAAATGTTACCATGCTCATACTCCAACATTACGTATTTACTCGTATTTAACACGTTCATACAAGCCTGCTGGATGCTCAAGACCCTAAAACTCAAAGCCCCTTGTACCCCATCCCCACCCTGCATCCATTCCTGGCACGACCTCCTACCCGACCTACCATCCACCTCAGATTTTGACAGTGTCTTCGTTAACCCACCTTTCTCCTCCTCTCTACATGGCCACACCACCTTAACAACCCTTCCTCAGCTCACTGAATTATACTCTTGATCACCACTCATCGCCTTTTAATCTCTACGCTACCAATGTTCTTCACAATGTTGACACCACACACTGCTCTCCAGCATGACGTCTCTGCTGCCTCTAGGCTCCTCACACCCATACAACACCACTGATACCACTGTTATCTGCTACATTTCCTTTTTTTTCTTCCTCCACAGATATCTCAACATACCGCCCACGTTTTTATATTCTCTAGTTCACCTCGTCTTTCATAGACACATTTGTTCACATGGTCACTACCAAATATTTAATATTTCCATACTCCCTCCTTTCAATCTAATATTTAATCAATCATTGCCTACACTTTTTTTGAACGCAAATCAATTTTACAGGCTAACAGCTGATATTTAACCTCAGCTCATTTCAAAGCGCGACTCTAAGGTATACTAACCCCCCCAGGATGCCACCCACACCAGTCGACTTACTGCTACTTACCTATTTACTTCTAGGTGAACAGAAACAGCAGGTGTAAGGAAAATGCCCCACAACCCCACAGTGACATTACACATCCCTCAAGAAGTCATCTTACCTGTGGGTGATGTGTCAAGAAGTTATCTTACCTGTGGGTGATGTGTCAAGAAGTCATCTTACCTGTGGGTGATGTGTCAAGAAGTCATCTTACCTGTGGGTGATGTGTCAAGAAGTCATCTTACCTGTGGGTGATGTGTCAAAAAGTTATCTTACCTGTGGGTGATGTGTCAAGAAGTTATCTTACCTGTGGGTGATGTGTCAAGAAGTCATCTTACCTGTGGGTGATGTGTCAAGAAGTTATCTTACCTGTGGGTGATGTGTCAAGAAGTTATCTTACCTGTGAGTGATGTGTCAAGAAGTTATCTTACCTGTGGGTGATGTGTCAAGAAGTCATCTTACCTGTGGGTGATGTGTCAAGAAGTCATCTTACCTGTGGGTGATGTGTCAAGAAGTCATCTTACCTGTGGGTGATGTGTCAAGAAGTTATCTTACCTGTGGGTGATGTGTCAAGAAGTCATCTTACCTGTGGGTGATGTGTCAAGAAGTTATCTTACCTGTGGGTGATGTGTCAAGAAGTCATCTTACCTGTGGGTGATGTGTCAAGAAGTCATCTTACCTGTGGGTGATGAATTAAGAAGTCATCTTACCTGTGAGTGATGAATTAAGAAGTCATCTTACCTGAAGGCATGCAAGCTAAGAGCACCTCGTTTTTTTTAATCTGAAAAACCAAAATCAGTTATTAAAAAAACAGTGTCTGAGTGTTATTAAACCACCAGTGTTTGAGTGTTATAAAACCACAATTATATGAGTACATGTATCACTAAATAAACCACCATTATATGTTATTAAATAAACCACCATGATATTAGTGTTATTAAATAAACCACCAGTGTCTCCGAGTGTTGTTAAACCACCAGTGTCTCTGAGTGTTGTTAAACCACCAGTGTCTCTGAGTGTGTTAGTAGACAGACAGTTCTTGGAGGACTGTAAGAACTGGACAAGGAGCTACACGGAGATTGCTCAGAGTACCGGAGTGGAGGTAGCAGCAGTCGGTGACGAGTGGGGTCCCCCAAGTATCAGGTCTTGGTCCACTTTTGGTTCTACCACACACGTCTTGGTGGAGAAAAGAAGTATAAAGTAAGTTTTGCTTCATACAGTGAGTTTCTCCGTAGCAGCAGCTGTGTCTGTGTGAAGACACTGTAACAGCAGCAGTGTCTGCGTGAAGACACTGTAACAGCAGCAGTGTCTGCGTGAAGACACTGTAACAGCAGCTGTGTCTGTGTGAAGACATGTAACCAGGTTACCCAGCGTTATGAGGCATCTGTGGCTGTATGGTCTAAGGCGTCACGTCGGGGACTACGCCGCCTTCCAAACATGCGTTCGAATCCAGGTGACCGCGAGATTTCTCTGCAATTACGCGTTTTATTGTGATATCTTCCATGTTTCATCACACTTTCTATATGCTCTATGCACCATTTTTCTTTCTTCTCTGTTTTGTTTCTAATTCTCTTCTTCACTTAAAGCAAATGAAACTACATAACCGGTGATAAATATGGCGTAATACAAACGAGCAGATAACAGAAAGAAGACGTAGAGAAGGATGAGTGATGGATGGAGACTAAGACGTAGAGAAGGATGAGTGATGGATGGAGACTAAGACGTAGAGAAGGATGAGTGATGGATGGAGACTAAGACGTAGAGAAGGATGAGTGATGGATGGAGACTAAGACGTAGAGAAGGATGAGTGATGGATGGAGACTAAGACGTAGAGAAGGATGAGTGATGGATGGAGACTAAGACGTAGAGAAGGATGAGTGATGGATGGAGACTAAGACGTAGAGAAGGATGAGTGATGGATGGAGACTAAGACGTAGAGAAGGATGAGTGATGGATGGAGACTAAGACGTAGAGAAGGATGAGTGATGGATGGAGACTAAGACGTAGAGAAGGATGAGTGATGGATGGAGACTAAGACGTAGAGAAGGATGAGTGATGGATGGAGACTAAGACGTAGAGAAGGATGAGTGATGGATGGAGACTAAGACGTAGAGAAGGATGAGTGATGGATGGAGACTCAGGAAGCCAAGTTGTGGGATGTGTTTGACAGTGTGTGTTGTTGTTGATGCTCTGATGAATCACAGCAAGGTCAGGAGGTGTCTTTGATGTATAGTGATGAAGTGGGTGATAGTGAAGGAACCTTTGATGTATAGTGATGAGGTGGGTGATAGTGAAGGAACTTTCACAATCATCTGCCAGAAGTTGCCATATTTTAGGGCCTTTTATGCTCATTAAGGTTTTGTACTCAGACCTAGTCGAGCACAGCAGTTATCAAATACAAGACTATGTACACGAGAGACAGAGAGAGAGAATATAGTCTGGGGTAGAGGTATTATAGACACTGATAAGATTTAGGGATATAAGAGACACATATAATTAATACAAGCGCTAAACCTGCAAGTGTTACACACACATACACACACACACACACACACACACACATACACACACACACCTCTGCTAGCCACCGGAAGCACTGTGATAATTCCAAATAATCTACGACAATGCTCGCGTAGGGTGTTTGTCAACACTGTGAGTGGGCGGCGCGGGCGGGGACGGGGGCGGGGACGGGGGCGGCGCGGGCGGGGACGGGGGCGGGAACGGGGCGGGAGAAGGAATGGATGAGGACAGGATGAGGGGTATTTGGGCAGGGGGGGAGTAGGTGCAACACTAAGAGGGAATAGGCCCTACTCAGCCTACTAGTAGGCTGAGGGTAGGTCCAGTGTTGTGTACGATGAGAGGTAAATATATTGTGTATCTCTCAGTGTATGTCCATTGGAAGGTATCTCTCAGTGTATGTCAACTGGAAGGTATCTCTCAGTGTATGTCAACTGGAAGGTATCTCTCAGTGTATGTCAACTGGAAGGTATCTCTCAGTGTATGTCAACTGGAAGGTATCTCTCAGTGTATGTCCATTGGAAGGTATCTCTCAGTGTATGTCCATTGGAAGGTATCTCTCAGTGTATGTCCATTGGAAGGTATCTCTCAGTGTATGTCAACTGGAAGGTATCTCTCAGTGTATGTCAACTGGAAGGTATCTCTCAGTGTATGTCAACTGGAAGGTATCTCTCAGTGTATGTCAACTGGAAGGTATCTCTCAGTGTATGTCCATTGGAAGGTATCTCTCAGTGTATGTCCATTGGAAGGTATCTCTCAGTGTATGTCAACTGGAAGGTATCTCTCAGTGTATGTCCATTGGAAGGTATCTCTCAGTGTATGTCAACTGGAAGGTATCTCTCAGTGTATGTCCATTGGAAGGTATCTCTCAGTGTATGTCAACTGGAAGGTATCTCTCAGTGTATGTCAACTGGAAGGTATCTCTCAGTGTATGTCCATTGGAAGGTATCTCTCAGTGTATGTCCATTGGAAGGTATCTCTCAGTGTATGTCAACTGGAAGGTATCTCTCAGTGTATGTCAATTGGAAGGTATCTCTCAGTGTATGTCCATTGGAAGGTATCTCTCAGTGTATGTCAATTGGAAGGTATCTCTCAGTGTATGTCCATTGGAAGGTATCTCTCAGTGTATGTCAATTGGAAGGTATCTCTCAGTGTATGTCCATGGAAGGTATCTCTCAGTGTATGTCAACTGGAAGGTATCTCTCAGTGTATGTCAACTGGAAGGTATCTCTCAGTGTATGTCAACTGGAAGGTATCTCTCAGTGTATGTCCATTGGAAGGTATCTCTCAGTGTATGTCAACTGGAAGGTATCTCTCAGTGTATGTCCATTGGAAGGTATCTCTCAGTGTATGTCATGGAAGGTATCTCTCAGTGTATGTCAACTGGAAGGTATCTCTCAGTGTATGTCCATTGGAAGGTATCTCTCAGTGTATGTCAACTGGAAGGTATCTCTCAGTGTATGTCCATTGGAAGGTATCTCTCAGTGTATGTCCATTGGAAGGTATCTCTCAGTGTATGTCAACTGGAAGGTATCTCTCAGTGTATGTCAACTGGAAGGTATCTCTCAGTGTATGTCAACTGGAAGGTATTCTCAGTGTATGTCCATTGGAAGGTATCTCCAGTGTATGTAATTGGAAGGTATTCTCAGTGTATGTCAATGGAAGGTATCTCTCAGTGTATGTCAACTGGAAGGTATCTCTCAGTGTATGTCAACTGAAGGTATCTCTCAGTGTATGTCAACTGGAAGGTATCTCTCAGTGTATGTCAACTGGAAGGTATCTCCAGTGTATGTCAACTGGAAGGTATCTCTCAGTGTATGTCAACTGGAAGGTATCTCTCAGTGTATGTCAACTGGAAGGTCTCTCTCAGTGTATGTCCATTGGAAGGTATCTCTCAGTGTATGTCCATTGGAAGGTATCTCTCAGTGTATGTAACTGGAAGGTATCTCTCAGTGTATGTCAACTGGAAGGTATCTCTCAGTGTATGTAACTGGAAGGTATTTCTCAGTGTATGTCAACTGGAAGGTATCTCTCAGTGTATGTAACTGGAAGGTATTTCTCAGTGTATGTCAACTGGAAGGTATCTCTCAGTGTATGTCAACTGGAAGGTATCTCTCAGTGTATGTCAACTCAGGATACATACCTGTCAGTGTATATACACTGAATTTATTCAGTCAGTGAAGGAATGAAGTATTCTTAATTAATAACGAACAAGTAGCATTCAGTTTTAGTGACTCGTGTAGTAGATAGACTTTAAACTCAATTAAACCAACAACTATAGTTGCAGGCTAGAAGTAGAGAGGGAGGGATTAAGGGAAAGAGGGAGGGAGAAAGGGAAGTAGGGAGGGAGGAAGGAAGAGAAGGAAGGAAACACAATCTTCCTTCACGACACACACATATACAAGCCTCTACCTTCCTCTTCCTCCGTAAAGATTCCAACTCGTGACCAGTCCATCCCCAGGCCAACAAGATAATGCAGCCAGTACCCCTGTAGGACCCCTGTGTGACCCCTGTAGGACTCCTGGTGGGATCCTACCCCCTTGCAGGAGTGGGAGGGGCGTCCATCAACAGGCAGAGTAACCTTCGCTGACGGGGACGGCTTAGGTCTGCTGCTTTTTGACCCCCCCGGGGCACTGTAAACTCTGGCGGCCAGATAAGGGGGCAGTGCCATTTTCCACTATTACCCAGCCACTCTCACCATACGCGACCCCGTCATGGTTCAAATTTTTCATGGCGTTGCTCATCCACCAAGCCCCGACGTCCCGGGGCAGTTTTATGTATTCTAATCTAACCAATATCCAAATAAAGGAAACAGAGACTTAGTTACTAGAAAGTTTCAGTATTTAACGGTAACAATACCGGGGCAATACATTTTAAACGTTGAGTATCTTCAATGTCTAAACGTTTCGCCTGCTTAAAACTTCTTCAGATGTAATATAAATGATGTCAGTGTGTATACACTGATGTCAGATGAGTATACATGACTTTGCCAAAGGTTTTGACAGGTGCGACCATTGGGTAAATGAAACACAATGGGACGGAATATGGAAAAGGGAGGCAGATGGATATTTACCAATAATAGCAAAAAGGGGTCAAATCAAGGGTTTATACAGTGACAAATTTTCCTCAAGGCAAAAAAGACACAGTCAACCTTCAAACTTTTTAAACCAAAAAATATATATATATATATATATATATATATCAAATTGCCTACCCAAAATGCCAAAAATTGTAAAAGAAGCGAACCTGGCCCCATCAGTCAGTCTTTTACTTCAAAAATTGCTTTATGTACGTTCATGTTATAGTTTTTTTACTCGGCTTATTCTATGTCTTCCCGTGGGCCACTGACAACAATATGATGTTCAATGAGAACAAATTTCATTACTACGTTATGGAAGAATGAAGGAAATGAAAATAAGACAAGTTCAAATCACTCAATAAAAAATAAATTAAATCAAAGAATGAGAGTGATAATGTTGAAAATATCACGTTCAAAAAAGCGAAACAATGTATTTTATCGTAACTGCTAGGAATATGACAGACTGGATAACTAGAACCTTCATAACAAGAGATACCAAGCCAATGATACTTCAGGTACTCTTCTCTTAGGCTGGAATATTACTGTGTACTAACGACCACTTTAAGGCAGGCGAAATTGCTGTTCAAATACATACAGAAAAAAAGACGCTCGTATATACTCAGTTAGAACCACGTATAGTGCTGGGAGTGCTTTTAGTTCCTCGAACAATACTCCTTTAAATGTAGGCGGGAAAAATATATCATAATCTCA
>WNWK01031568.1:0-22609 GCA_009830355.1 Cherax destructor
CCAGATAATGACATCTGTTTGAAAAATATAACTATTCTGTATTTTTTATTATTAACACATCGTCCGTCTCCCACCAAGGCAGGGTGACCCGAAAAAGAAAAACTTTCATCATCATTCACTCCATCACTGTCTGTAGCAGATAATTATATAACAAATACTAGTAAAAAAATGGTGTTTTAATTTAGACAATGAAGCTGTAGCAAAGGTACTAACAATCTTGCGGCACCCCTGGCACTATCAGTGGCACATCAAGGTACCGCGGCACTCCTGGACACTGTCAGTGGCACACCAGGGGTGCCGTGGCATCCTGGTTGAAAACCAATACTCAGCTTAATTACATTTGGAGGAGTAGCACGAGCTTAATGTATGTGTAGACAAACTGTTGAAGACTTTAAAGTCGAAACTAATATAGTTAATTTCTGCGTTGTCAAAATATATAATTACAATATTTCAAACGTTGTTCTGACTCATAACCATTTAAGCCTTTATTTATTGTAATGTAAACCTCATGAACAGTTTTTGTAACTTTAATCACATTTAAAAGTGCTATCACTTGTGCTAATTAAGTAAAATGATAAGTACTTCTTGATGTTATTAATGTACCTATTCCATACCATTATTAATTAGGTAAATGCGATATGCATTTCTACGTTATTTAATCATCTACAGTTCACTTATCTGTTACAAGCAAATTTAGGGAATTTGCTTAGTATATCTGGTATCTTATTTTCATTATTAAGATATCTTGACATGTCACATAGGTTATTATACTGTCTATCTCTGTATTCCTCAATAAGTGGACAATTCAGCACATAGTGTTCAAGACAGTGACCATATGCCTGATCACATAATTTGCATTTAGTTTGATCATCATCTGTGTGTCTCCCAAACTGCATTATTCCTAATGCTAGACACAGATATACCAAAGTTATATTCTACATTCGCCTTCTGGGTGCTCTTCTTGGCTAACATATCAACTTTATCATGAAGGTTTTATCCAATGTCTGATGGGATCCATAGCAATTGTACATTAATTCCTTTGTCCCGGATTTTTGAGTATCTGTACCTGGCTTCTCCAATGAGCATGTTGTTGGAGTCATTATATGAGTCAAGAGCCTTCAATGATGACATAGAATCAGTAATGATGATAGAGTCACGATCAGTGTCATAAGTTAGCTTTAGTGCCATTAGGATTGCAAACAATTCAGTTTGCAGTGTAGACGCCCAGTTGTTAATTCTTATGCCTAGTTCAACAAATGACCGTGGGAGAGAGTTGCCAATTGTAAGTAACTGCCTCCACTCAACACACTGTGAGTTAGTATAAGGAATACTCTTCCTAGTTCCTCATCTTCTTCCTTGTTCCTCATCCTCAGATCTGATATAGACAGAAATTTAAGCCATAGCTCCGTGTCTTCCTTTGCGGATGACACCCGGATTGTCATGGCAGTATCATCCATCGAAGACACCGCAAGACTCCAAGCGGACATCAACCAAATCAATAAATGGGCCGCAGAAAACAATATGAAGTTCAATAAAGAGAAATTTCAACTACTCATATATGGAAAACTTGAGGAAATTAAAGCTGTATCAGGGTATACAACAAATTCTAAATATACGATAGAGCGAAAAACTAATGTGAAGGACCTGGGAGTGATAATGTCAGAGGATCTCACCTTCAAAGACCATAACAATGTATCTACCTCATATTCTAGGAAAATGATAGTATGGATAATGAGAACCTTCAAAACTAGGACACTAAGCCCATGATGATTCTCTTCAAATAGCTTGTTCTCTCTAAGCTGGAATACTGTTGTACACTAACTTGTGATGTAGGTCAACTGAGGTCACAGGCTGACCTCACCAAATAGTGTAAATTGTCACACCCCTTGCCGTGGAGGGGAAATATGATACTGGAGGAGGACTCCTGGAGCATAACTTGTCGGTTTTGAAAACCATTTCACACAGTACCTGACCAGCTGGGCTGGAAGAATACACAAATAACCCGCACATAGGAAGCTTACGAGGCGGGTTATTTGTGCACTCTGGTTCTTTCGTCGGTTTACGTGTGGCCAGCAGAAACAGCCTGGTTGATCAGACCCTGATCCACCATGAGACCTGGTCTCAGACCGAGCCGCGGGGGCGTTGACCCCCGAAACCCTTTCCAGGTATACTCCAGGTATACCCAGGTATACCATATTTTCTTTCAGTCGACTAGTAATCATGTAAGAAACACAAGTAGAATAAAACAGGTCTGTGAGAATTAACATAGTTAAACAAAGTTGCAAATTAAACTTGATCATCCAATAATCTAAGTTTAGGGTGAAAGCGCTGGCGAATAATGGGACTTTGTAGGTTAACAAATACGAAAAATATTTTAAAGTTTGTTTCAGTTATTTTCTACTGAGTCTGCAAATATGCAGACTCAGTTTGATCTTGGGATAAATGTCACACACACACACGTTCACCTAGGGTGAGATAGTGAATTAGTGAGACAGTGAGTTGGTGAGACATTGAGTTGGTGAGACTGCTGCCCCGCTAGCAAACGTAGGCACACGTATGATCATACATACTCTTGCGCACACACACACACACATACACGGGGCCAGGAGCTGAGTATCGACCCCTGCAACCACAATTAGGTGAGTACAATTAGGTGAGTACACGCACACGGTGGTCTTGTGGCTAGAGCTCTCACTTCACACACGGAGGGCCCGGGTTCGATTCCCGGCGGGTGGAAACATTTCGACGTGTTTCCTTACACCTGTTGTCATGTTCACCTAGCAGCAAATAGGTACCTGGGTTGTTAGTCGACTGGTGTGGGTCGCATCCTGGGGGACAAGATTAAGGACCCCAATGGAAATAAGACAGACAGTCCTCGATGACGCACTGACTTTCTTGGGTTATCCTGGGTGGATAACCCTCCGGGGTTAAAAATCCGAAGAAATCTTATCTTATCTCACACACACACGGAGGGCCCGGGTTCAATTCCCGGCGGGGCCGAAACATTTCGAAGTGTTTCCTTACACACACACATATATACAACAGGCCTAGTGTCTAATCGACATGTGCCTAGGGCAAAATGGTAACTAACACACACAGGGAGGCAACAACGGGTCATGGTGCGTGATGAGGTATCACAGTGGGCGCCTGTGACGAGCGGGGTACCGCAGGGGTCAGTCTTAGGACCAGTGCTATTATTGGTATATGTGAATGACATGACGGATGGGATAGACTCAGAAGTGTCTCTGTTCGCAGATGATGTGAAATTAATGAGGAGAATCACATCGGATGAAGACCAAGCAGGACTTCAAAGAGACCTGGACAAGCTTTACATCTGGTCTAGCAACTGGCTTCTCGAATTTAACCCCACCAAATGCAAAGTCATGAAGATCGGAGAAGGGCAAAGAAGACCACTGACAAAGTACAGATTAGGTGGACAAAGACTACAAACCTCAAAGGAGAAAGACCTTAGGGTGAGTATAACGCCAAGCACGTCTCCGGAAACACACATCAACCAGATAACTGCGGCAGCATATGGGCGACTGGCAAACCTAAGATTAGCGTTCCTTTACCTTAACAAGGAATCGTTCAAGACACTGTACACCGTGTACGTCAGGCCCATACTAGAATATGCAGCACCAGTCTGGAACCCACACCTGGTCAAGCACGTCAAGAAATTAGAGAAAGTGCAAAGGTTTGCGACAAGGCTAGTTCCACAACTCAGGGGACTGCCCTACGAAGAAAGGTTGAGGGAAATAGGACTAACAATACTGGAGGACAGAAGGGTTAGAGAAGACATGATAACGGCATACAAAATTCGACAAGGTAGATAGTGACAGGATGTTCCAGAGAGTGAACACAGAAACAAGGGGACACAACTGGAAGCTGAAGACTCAGATGAGTCAAAGGGATGTTAGGAAGCATTTCTTCAGCCATAGAGTAGTTAGGAAGTGGAATAATCTAGCGAACGATATAGTGGAGGCGGGAATCATACATAGTTTTAAGACAAGGTATGATAAAGCTCATAGAGCAGGGAGAGCAGAGACCCAGTAGCGGACAGCGAACAGGCGGGGCCAAGAGCTGAGTCTCGACTCCTGCAACCACAATTAGGTGAGTACAATTAGGTGAGTACATCTATGACTCAACCCCTGCAACCACAAATAGGTGTGTACACACACACACAAAACACGCGTGTGGGAGTCACCCAACATTAGTGCTCTGTGGACTACCTGAGGATACTGCATGAGTCGTCAACTACGACAGTCAGTGAACATCCACTGACGTGATTTACAAGCTGCCCTGTAAATCAATGCGTCATCGAGGGAATCTGTCTTATTTCCATTGGAGTCCTCAATCTTATCCCCCAGGATGCGACCCACACCAGTCGACTAACACCCAGGTACCTATTAGCTGCTAGGTGAACAGGACAATAGGTGTAAGGAAACGCGTCGAAATGTTTGTAGCCCGCTGGGAATCGAACCCGGGACCTCCGCGTGTGAAGCGAGAGCTTTGCCAGCCAGGCCGCGGGGCACGGGCCACGGTGCAGGCGATGGTGCCACATGTGTCACCCCAAGAAAGATAATAATGTTAAATCAGCGTGGGACCAGTGAAAGAAGCAGAGTAAATAGGAATATATATATAGTGAAGAAACAGAGGTGAAGGTACTACGCCAGGGCATCACAAGGAGCTGGATAATCTACAGGTTTGGGGAGGCAGGTGCGAGGTTCCAGGTACCGCCATCTAAGAACATAAGAACATAAGAAAGAAGGAACATTGCAGCAGGCCTACTGGCCCATGCGAGGCAGGTCCAAATCTCCCACCGAGATTTGTGAATGGTCACTCTCTTAGTATGAAAAACAATAGACTAATAAGTACTCAATAACGAACATTAATTGGTAACGTAAAAAAGAAGTCAGAACGGACACACAGGTGTCTATTAGACTAGAACCTCTAGGAAGCAGGATAAACATAGAAGGTAGAAGCTAGTAGGGGGGTGTGGGTCAGCGTCAGGTCAAGGAGAGCACAGCAGCACCACGGGTAACATGTGAACCGTGCACACACAGTCACACACACACACACAATAATAGTAGCGACCAGTGAAGAGGTGGGGCCAGGAGCTATGAATCGACCCCTGCAACCATAACTAAGTGAGTACACACACACTGGACCCAGGAGCTATTACTCGACCCCTGCAACCACAATTAGGCGAGTACACACACACACACACACAAATACACATACACACTCACGCACACACATACACACAGTTCCACACAAGAGATTAGTGCAGACGCTGGAGGACCAGACAGGGATAACAGGGAAGGCACTACAATGGATCAGGGAATACCTGTCAGGAAGACAACAGCGAGTCATGGTACGTGGCGAGGTGTCAGAGTGGGCGCCTGTAACGAGCGGGGTGCCACAGGGGTCAGTTCTGGGACCAGAGCTATTTCTGGTATTTGCGAACGACATGACGGAAGGAGATAAATTAGACACATATGCAACACTAGGGTATCTTTATTGAGGAAACGTTTCACCACACAGTGGCTTCATCAGTCCATACAAAGGAGAATCGTGAAGAACAGGAGGAGTTTGAGGTAATCAGTCCCTCAACCTTCAGTCGATGTTGTCAGTCCATCAATCTTGAAAAGAATACAGCATATTTGCGAAGAGGAAGCTTATATACCGTAGGCAGGAGAGGTGCAGCAGTCGTAGGTGGTGTCACATTTGACCAATGTGGAAGAAGGTCGTGCCCCAGGGTTAGAACATAAGAACATAAGAAATGAGGAACACTGCAGCAGGCCTGTTGGCCCATACTAGGCAAGTCCTTCACATTCCATCCCACTAACAAGATATTTGCTCAACCCAATCTTAAATGCTACCTAAGAAATAAGCTTTGATAATTCTATTTACTCATGTGCAATTCCCACTCAAATCCAACCCCTCTCACTCATGAATTTATCCAACCTGAATTTGAAACTACCTAAGGTCCTTGCTTCAATAACCCTACTAGGCAGACTGTTCCACTCATCAACTACCCTATTTCCAAACCAATACTTTCCTATATCCTTTCTAAATCTAAACTTATCTAACTTGAATCCATTATTGCGGGTTCTCTCTTGGAGAGATACCCTCAAGACCTTATTTATATCCCCTTTGTTAATACCCATTTTCCACTTGTATACCTCGATCATGTCTCCCCTCATTCTTCGTCTTACAAGTGAATGTAATTTTAGGGTCTTCAATCTTTCTTCGTAAGGAAGATTTCTAATGCTATGTATTAATTTAGTCATTCGACGCTGAATGTTTTCTAACGAATTAATATCCATTCTGTAATATGGAGACCAGAACTGAGCTGCGTATTCTAGGTGAGGCCTTACTAACGATGTATAAAGCTGTAATATAACCTCTGGACTTCTGTTTCTTACACTTCTTGATATAAATCCCAGTAATCTGTTTGCCTTATTACGTACGCTTAGGCATTGCTGTCTTGGTTTAAGGTTGCTGCTTACCATCACCCCCAAGTCCTTTTCGCAATCTGTATGGCTAAGTTCTACGTTATTTAACTTATAAGTGCTTGGGTTATGGACACTCCGGAACTTCAGAACCTTGCATTTATCTACATTAAACTGCATCTGCCTCTTTTCTGACCAGGAATTGAGTTTGTTTAAATCCTCCTGAAGTTCCCTGACATCTACGTCTCATCGGCGAATTTGCTCATATCACTAGTAATTCCCTCTTCAAGGTCATTGATATATATTATAAACAACAACGGGCCTAAGACTGATCCCTGTGGAACACCACTTGTTACAGATCCCCACTCGGATTTAACCCCATTTATGCACACTCTCTGCTTCCTATTGGTGAGCCATGACTCGATCCATGACAGCACTTTTCCCCCAATGCCATGAGCTGCCACTTTCTTTAACAGTCTCTGGTGCGGTACTCTATCAAAAGCCTTACTATAATCTAAATAAACAATATCAAATTCTTTCTCATGATCAACAGCCTCAAAAGCTTTACTAAAGAAGGTTAATAAATTAGATAGGCAGGAACGGCCCCTCGTGAATCCATACTGAGTATCATTAAACAAATTATGGTTATCTAGATGGCTTCTAATAATATCAGCTATAATTGACTAGTAATTTGCCTACAATTGAGGTTAGGCTTATTGGGAGGTAATTTGACGGTAGTGACTTGTCCCCTGCTTTAAAAATAGGAATTACATTAGCCATCTTCGACATATCAGACACTACACCTGTTTGAAGAGATAAATTAAAAATGTTAGATATTGGTTCACAGAGTTCCATTTTGCATTCCTTAAGAACCCTTGCAAAAAGCTCATCAGGACCCGGCAATTTATTTTGTTTCAGTCGGTCTAGTTGTTTCATAACCATTTCGCTAGTGACTGTGATATTACATAATTTATCTTCTTCAGGGCCACTATAAAAATTAATTACTGGGATATTATTAATGTCTTCCTGTGTGAAAACCGAGAGAAAATAATTATTAAAAATAGAGCACATATCATTCTCCTTGTCAGTAAGATGCCCAGAGTTATTTTTAAGGGGACCTATCTTATCCTTAACTTTTGTTCTATAAACCTGGAAAAAACTTTTTGGGTTAGTTTTTGAATCCCTAGCAACTTTAATTTCATAGTCTCGTTTAGCTTTTCTTATACCCTTTTTAACGTCCCTCTTAATGTCAGTATACTGATTTATAAGATGACCCTCACCTCTATTTATGCGCCTATAAATTCCTTTCTTCTGCCCTAAAAGATATTTGAGCCTATTATTCATCCATTTTGGGTCATTTCATTGGGTCATTTCATTTATCCAACCTAAATTTGAAACTACCCAAGGTCCTAGCTTCAATAACACTACTAGGCAGACTGTTCCACTGATGACCTACCCTATTTCCAAACCAATACTTTCCTATATCCTTTCTAAATCTAAACTTATCTAACTTGAATCCATTATTGCAGGTTCTTTCTTGGAGAGATATCCTCATGTTCTTATTCATATCCCTTTTGTTAATACCCATTTTCCACTTGTATACCTCGATCATGTCTACCCCCATTCTACGTCTTACAAGTGAATGTAATTTAAGGGTCTTCAATCTTTCTTCATACGGAATATTTCTAATGCTATGTATTAATTTAGTCGTTCTACGCTGAATGTTTTCTAACGAATTTATGTCCATTCTGTAATATGGAGACCAGAACTGAGCTGCGTAATCTAGGTGAGGCCTTACTAATGATGTATAAAGCTGTAATATAACCTCTGGACTTCTGTTGCTTACACTTCTTGATATAAATCCCAGTAATCTGTTTGCCTTATTACGTACGCTTAGGCATTGCTGTCTTGGTTTAAGGTTGCTGCTTACCATAACCCCCAAGTCCTTTTCACAATCTGTATGACTAAGTTCTACGTTATTTAACTTATGGACACTCCCGAGCTTCAGAACCTTGCATTTATCTACATTGAGCTGCATCTGCCACTTTTCTGACCTCGAATTAAGTTTGTCTAAATCTTCCTGAAGTTCCCTGACATCTATGTTTGAATCAATTCTCATACCTATCGTAGTGTCGTCGGCGAATTTGCTCATAACACTAGTAATTCCCTCGCCAAGGTCATTGCTATATATTATAAATAACAACGGGCCTAGGACTGATCCCTGTGGAACACCACTTGTTACAAGTCCCCATTCGGATTTAACCTCATTTATGCACACTCTCTGCTTCCTATTGGTGAGCCATGACTCGATCCATGACAGCACTTTTTCTCCAATGCCATGAGCTGCCACTTTCTTTAACAGTCTCTGGTGCGGTACTCTATCAAAAGCCTTACTAAAATCTAAATAAACAATATCGAATTCTTTATCGTGATCAACAGCCTCAAAAGCTTTACTGAAGAAGGTTAATAAATTAGATAGGCAGGAACGGCCCCTCGTAAATCCATGCTGAGTATCATTAATCAAATTATGGTTATCTAGATGGCTTCTATTAATACCAGCTATAATTGACTCTAGTAATTTGCCAACAATTGAGGTCAGGCTTATTGGGCGGTAATTTGACGGTAGTGACTTGTCCCCTGCTTTAAAAATAGGAATTACATTAGCCATCTTCCACATATCAGACACTACATCTGTTTGAAGAGATAAATTAAAAATGTTAGATATTGGTTCACAGAGTTCCATTTTGCATTCCTTAAGAACCCTTGCAAAAAGCACATCAGGACCCGGCGATTTATTTTGTTTCAGTCGGTCTACTTGTTTCATAACCATTTCGCTAGTGACTGTGATATTACATAATTTATCTTCTTCAGGGCCACTATAAAAATTAATTACTGTGATATTATTAGTGTCTTCCTGTGTGAAAAACGTGAGAAAATAATAATTAAAAATAGAGCACATATCATTCTCCTTGTGTCTTTATTTCATACTCCTTGTCAGTAAAATGCCCAGAGTTATTTTTAAGGGGACCTATCTTATCTCTAACTTTTGTTCCATAAACCTGGAAAAACTTTTGTGGTTAGTCTTTGAATCCCTAGCAACTTTAATTTCATAGTCCCATTTAGCTTTTCTTATTCCCTTTTAACGTCCCACTTAATGTCTGTATACTGATTTATAAGATGACCCTCACCTTTTTTTATGAGCATATAAATTCCTTTCTTCTGCCCTAAAAGATATTTGAGCCTATTATTCATTCATTTTGGGTCATTTCTACTTGATCTAATTTCTTTATACGTGATAAATGTTCTTTGGGCAGCCTGTATAGTGTTAAGAAAGCTGTCATACTGAGAGCTCTCTTCGTTAACCCAGTTCACAGATGATAAGTATTCCCTAAGCCCATTGTAATCTGCTAAGCGAAAGTCTGGGACCGTTACTGAATTATCCCTACTTTCATACAACCATTCAATGATAAAGGTAATTGACTTCTGGTCAAGACCACAGATGGAGTACGGTCTAGGGGGCCAGAGACTACAAACCTCACTCAAGGAAAAGGATTTTGAGGTGAGTATAACACCGGGCACATCTCCTGAGGAACACATCAACCAAATAGCTGCTGCAGCACACTGGCACCTAGCAAACCTAAGAACAGCATTCCGACATCTTAATAAGGAATCAGTAAGGACCCTGTACACTGTGTACGTAAGGCCCAAGTTGGAGTATGCAGCACCAGTTTGGAACCCACACGTAGCCAAGCATGTAAGGAAACTAGAGAAAGTTCAAAGGTTTGCAGCAAGACTAGTCCCGGAGCTAAGGAATATGTCTTACGAGGAGATATTAAGGGAAATCGACCTGACGACACTGGAGGACAGGAGAGATAGGGGGTATATGATAACGACATATCAAATACTGAGAGGAATCGACAAAGTGGACAGAGACAGGATTTTTCAGTGATGGGACACAGCAACAAGGGGTCACAGTTGGAAGTTGAAGACTCAGATGAATCACAGTGTTAGGAAGTATTTCTTCAGTCACAGAGTTGTCAGGAAGTGGAATAGTCTGGGAAGTGATGTAGTGGAGGCAGGCTCCATACATTGCTTTAAGAAGAGGTATGATAAAGCTCATGGAACGGGAAGAGTGACCAAGTTGCGGCCAGTGAAGAGACGGGGCCAGGTGCTGTGACTATCTATGCAACCACAACTAGGTGAGTACACACACACCTTAGATGTAAACACTGATCTACACACATACACTTAAGACGAAGGCCCGACTAACCTCCCTCCTCCACACACACACACAAGGAGTGATGGTACGTGACGAGGGTCAGTCCTAGGGCTGGTGCTGTTTCTGGTATATGTGAATGACATGACGGAAGGGATAGATCCAGAGGTATCCCTGTTTGCAAACGATGTGAAGCTAATGCGAAGAATTGCATCAGATGAGGATCAGTTAGGACTGCAAAGGGATCTGGACAGTCTGTAAACCTGGTCCAACAACTGGCTCCTGGAGTTTAACCCCACCAAAGACTGCAAACATCACTCAAGGAAAAGGATCTTGGGGTGAGTATAATACTGAGCACATCTCCTGAGGCGCACATAAATCAAATAAATGCTGCAGCATATGGGTGCCTGGCAGACCTAAGAATAGCGTTTCGACACTATACACCTCGTATGTCAGACCCATACTAGACTATGCAGCACCAGTCTGTAACCCACACCTGGTCAAGCATGTCAAGAAATTAGAGGTATGTCATACGTGGAGAAATTAAGGGAAATCAACCTGATGACACTGGAGGACAGAAGGGAGAAGGGAGATATGATAACGACATATAAAATACTGAGAGGATTTGACAAGTTGGGTCACAATTGGAAGTTGAAAACTCAAATGAGTCACTGGGATGTTGAAGCATACATAACTTTAAGAAGAGATACGATAAATCTCATGTAGCAGGGAGAGAGTGTACCTAGTAGTGACCAGCAAAAAGACGGGGCCAGGAGCTGTGACTCGATTCCTGCAACCAGAAATTGGTGAGTACAAATAGGATGAAATTGTACCTGGCTGGTATAACTCAAGACAAGAAAAAATGTAAACCAGTGGCCAATCCTGAGGAGGTTCACAAGAAGTCTCTGGAAAGAGAGCAAGATGTTGATGGGTGGGTTCAAACACTCTTTGATCTTTGCATAGAGATAGAGAAAAAAATGAAGGAGGTACTGGAAGCAGGCAAGATTAGAGAAAGAAGAGCTGATGTTGCTGAGATAAATGTATATAGCCTGGAAGATCTGAAAAACATGAAGACAGTACTAGAGGAGATAAAGGGTAGGAGGTGTGAGGTGGAGACAGTACCAAATACAATACGGTGAGAGTAAGGAGGTAGGGCAGAGGCGGCAAGGAAGATTTTTACAGAAATGCACTCAGAAAACTGGGAGATGAAGGATATAATATGGGGAGCACAAATGGAACTGGTAACAAAAGACAATGAACAAGTGTTCGTTGTTTTGTTCATTTTCACTGTCTTTTGGAAATGAAATGGGAGGAGGAGAGAAGACGGACGTCACTGATTATCGATGGTCTTCAGAAGGCCGAAGGGACAATTACTAATTAGATATGGATGGAAGGGAGATTGATAACATCATAGATCAGACAAGTGGTAAGGCTGAGGTGGCAGAGAACTGCAGTGTAAGCAAGGGACAAAATATTAACAGTGAAACTGACTCTTGCAGCAGAGATCTGATCTTAAGACAGAAGCCACCATTTAGGGAAGACTGACAGATATATTGTGCTACTCAACCGGGACAGAACGTTACAGAAAAGGAAACAACTGAGGAGAAAATAAGAAAGTCAAAGACAGGGAGGAAACCCAGTGAATACAGTGACAGTGTGGAAGCTCTGTCTCAGGGCAGTGCCAGACTTTAACTTCATTAGTATATCAAATCCCAACCCTCACACCCCTCGAAACAAACCATACCTTACCCCTATCCTCCCTCAACTACACCCACATTCCTAACCCCATCCAGTGAAGGATCCTTTCTTACGACCCTCCCTTATCCTTAACCCTATCCTTGCCACCCTTGCTTCCCCATCCTCATCATCCTCCCTCACCCACACCCACAGTTCCACCCCCCTTCCATTGCAAGATCCACCTCTACAACCAGCCCTCCTACTACCCTCAACCTCACACTTCTTCTTATATCCATTCCTCCTCTGACACATAGGCAAGAACCAGGAGAACAAGATCCTGAAAACCCATACTATATAACAGACAGGAAACAGGAAGTATATTAATACAGATATGATAACAAATAAGAGTGATGAATGAAGAGAGAAATGGTGGAGGCATTCCCAGACATTGTAATAATAACAGAGACCAAGCTCATGAAGGTGATAACAGATATGGTCTTCCCAGAAAGATATCAAACAATGGGAAAGAAGAGAGAAAACAGAGGAGGTGGAGGAGTAGTGTTGGTGATCAAGACCCAGATGACTTTTGAGAAAACAAACGGATTCAATGGAAAGGGATCGAATGACTAAATAAGAGACATTCAGAACTGCGGGACGCAAAGTGGTGATAGCAGTGATGAACAACCTACCACTAAACAGCAAACTAGCAGAATATGATGAAAACAGCAGACTGACGCTGGACAGTATAGCAGAGGTACCTAGAAGAGCCCACATTGACAATGCAAAACCACCGGTCGTGGAAAACTTCAACCACAAGGAAAAAAAATGGGAAAGTCTGGAGCCATATGGAGGACCGAAAACAAAGAGAGGTAAGTTGTTAAAGAGACACATCTAGGGAGATAGGAGAAGACGAACCAGCGAGGCTGGATCATGTGTTAACCCTAAGTAACTCTAGTGTAAGGTACATTAAATATGAGTGGCTCTTTGGTTCTAGCTACCACACAGTGTTGTGGTTTGAATTCCTCATGAAGAGAAGATGGAAAGACAGAGGGCATGAGAGAAGAGACAAGCCCGACTTCAAAAGAGGAGACTGATGGCATGAGGAAATTCCTAACCAGAATGCCACAGAGAGAAGAGCTAGATAGATAGACAGGGAATTAAATGATGGAATATGTCGCTGAAAAGTGCTAAGAGGCAGAGGAGAAATTCAGTCATAAAAGCAGAACAGTTCCATGGTTTACCCAGAAGTGCAAGTAGGCAAAAGCTAAAAGAACAAGAGCATTGAAGAAATGTAGTAAATAAAGAACGAGAACTGCTAAGCAAGCAGAAGAGCCAGAAATGAAAACGTGTTGGTAAGAAGAGAAGCTAAATGATAAGTTACAAATGACATGGCATCAAAAGCCAAATCTGAGCCAAAGATGATGTACAGCCACATAACAAAGAAGAAATCTGTGAAGACTGAAGATGAAAGGAAGACAGCTCACGGGAATGTTCGGAAAATCTGCGAGGAGCTTAATAAAAAATTTAGGGACATATTCTCAGTGGATTACAATACAATGGAAGGAGAGGTAAAGAAACTACTTAGTGAGCTAGATACCTCGAAGGCAATGGAATCAGACAACTTTTCTCATTGGGTTCTGTATGAAGGAGCAGAGGAAGTATTTGAACCACTGGCAGTGATTGTTAACAAGTAGGATGAAACAAGGCAGCTGCCACAGGTCTGGAAAACAGCAAATTTAGTCACAGTATTTAAAAATGGGACAGACAGGTGTCAATAAAGTACAGCCCAGTGTCATATACATAGTATGTAAGGCTGTGGAGAAGATTATCTGGAGAAGAGTAGTGGAGCACTAGGAAAAGATCTGATTCATAAACAACAACCAACACGATTTTCAAGACAGCAAATCCTGTCTCATAAATCTGCTAGAGGTCTATGAAAAGGTAACTAAACTTAGGCAGGAGAGAGAGGAATGGGTGAATTAAACATTTTTGAAATTCAAGAAGAAGGTCAATGTAGCTCCCAACTAGAGAGTGGGACAAAAGCCAAAGGAACAGGCAAGAATTACAGGAAAAGCACTACAGTGGATCAAGGAACACTTAACAGGAAGGAACAAAGAGTTATTGTGAGGGAGGAGGTGTAAGGATGAGCGAGTGTAAGGCGTAAGGCTCCAAAAGGGTGGGTACTCCAGTCAAAGGTGTCCCTACTTGCAGATAAGAAACTAATGAGATGAATACAAAGAGGAGTAAATCAGGAAAGAATTACAAATGTATCTGGAAAAGCTGCATGATTGGTCTGACAATTGGCTGCCAGACTTTAGCTCCACCAAATAAAAAGTTATGAAAATAAGAGAAGGGTAAAGACGACCAGTAACAGTGTATATTCTCGGGGACAAAGGCTGTAAATTTCCTTCAAAGAGAAGGACCTCAGTGTGAGCATCATTGATCCATGCATCTTGCTTGAGGCAAACATCAACTCATTACTTGCAGCAGCAAACACAAAACTGACAAATTTAAGGGTAGCTTTCAGGAGCCTGAACAAGAAGGTATTGACGACCATATATATCAGGCGTATCTAGGAGTATGCAGCGCCAGCATGGAACCCGCATCTGATGAAGCATGTAAAGAAGTTGGAAAAAATGAAAAGGTTTGCACATAGATTAGTCCGAGAGCTGACGGGGTATGACCTATGAAGAGAGGCAAGACATTAGAGGACAGAAGGACCTGAGATGACATGATTACGATGTTTAAAGTACAGAGAAGAAGTGATAGGGTGGACAGTGAGAATGTTTGAGAGGCAGGTCTCAGATACATGAGGACACAGCTGGTGGCTAAACGTACAGATGAGTCAGGGATGTAACGAAACATTCTTTGCCCTTAGAGTCGTCGGGAAGCGGAAAGACTTGGACAGTGAACTGGTAGAGGCAAAATCCGTACACAGCTATGAGAACAAGAATGACAGGCTCATGCACCCAGTAGCGGCCAGCAGAGAAACGGAGCCAGACGCTGTGACTCGATACCTGGAGAGAATTCCAGGGGTCAACGCCCCTGCGGCCCGGTCTGTGACCAGGCCTCATGTTGGACCAGAGCCTGATTAACCAGGCTGTTACTGCTGGCCGCACGCAGTCCAACGTACGAACCACAGCCTGGCTGGTCAGGTACCGACTTTAGGTGCCTGTCCAGTGCCTGCTTGAAGACAGCCAGGGGTCTGTTGGTAATCCCCCTTATGTATGCTGGGAGGAAGTTGAACAATCTTGGGCCCCTGACACTTATTGTGTTGTCCCTCAACGTGCTAGTGGCACCCCTGCTTTCATTGGGGGATGTTACATCGCCTGCCGAGTCTTTTGCTTTCGTAGGGAGTGATTTTCGTGTGTAAGTTTGGTACTAAGCCCTCGAGAATTTTCCAGTGTATATAATAATGTATCCTCCCGCCTGCGTTCTAGGAGTACAGGTTTAGAACTTCAAGCGTTCCCAGTAATTGAGGTGGTTTATCGCACTTATGCGTGCGTGAAGGTTCTCTGCACATTTTCAAGGTCAGCAATTTCACCCGCTTGAAAGGTGCAGTTAGTGTGCAGCAATATTCCAGCCTAGATAGAACAAGCGATTTGTAAAGTGTCAACATGGGCTTTGCATCCCTGGTTTTGAAGGTTCTCATTATCCATCCTGTCATTTTTCTAGCAGATGCGATTGCTACGGTGTTATGGTCCTTGAAGGTGAGATCCTCTGACATGATCACTCCCAGGTCTTTGACATTAGTTTTTCGCTCTATTGTGTGGTTGGAATTAGTTTTGTACTCCGATGAGATTTTAATTTCCTCACGTTTTCCGTAGATGAGTAGATGAACAGAATTAAATGAGAACACACACAGTAATGAACCTAGTAGCAACCAGTAAAGAAGCGGGACCAGGAGCTATGAATCGACCCCTGCAACCACAATTAGGCGAGTACACACACACACACGACACTGTAAAATATATAAGTTAGGGCCCCTAGTGCAGAACGCAGCAACAGTATGGAGCCCACACTTGGTCAGTTAGTCAATCTGTGAAGAATTTAACAACGTAAAACTAAACGATTTTCTTCTAGATGATATCGTAGCTCATACATGTCACAGTGACTTTAAAAATCGTTTTGGATAACCTCGCGATATCCTAACCGGCCGGACCGAGACTTCAAGCCGAGTCATTGAGCACACCATCTGGACGACCCAAGTGTCATTTCCTGCTCTTCAATCAAGACTAGGATAACATCGCTGAACCTCATAACCCAAACGATCTGGAGGAATATAATACGTTTTCCAAGCCAGTTCATATAGACAGTCTAAATTAGTCTCAGTCTCAGGTTTTACTCAATAAACTTTCTGACAATCCTAGTGAATTTATGATGGTCAGAGCTGGTTTAGCACACGACCTGGACGAGGCTAGTAGCCAGCTTTCCCACAATATTCGTTAACAAAACTTCTTGCTTATCTTAGTCATAGTCACCCATCCAAGGATTATTCAACAAATGTTCTTGATGAGCTAAGTAATAATTACACCAACAGAGATCATTCAACAAATGATCATGTTCTTGTTCTTGTTCTCGGGGAGTCTACTGGCCTTTTTATATCACTGGTCAACAATTTTTGATAAGTTATATGCTTCTTAAATGAGATTAGTTAATTCTTATATATTTTCATGTCCTGAATACAAATATCACCTTGAAAAATGCTTATTGGTTATAGGTTTAAAGATACGAGACATGTAATATTTGATTATTTGATTATAACGTACAATGTGTCAGTATGTTTTAAACTCTAATCAGTACCTACTCTCTGCCTTTTTGCTTGACGCTGATAGTGGGTTGAAGAATCATCTCTTGCCAATGTCCAGCAATAGTCTGCGAGCATTCTTGTGCCCCATTTGCCATGGTACCATTTTCCATTTTTGAAATATCTAGGCTTAAAAGAACATGGGATGTAACATGTCACTTAAAATCCACTTTTTGTACTCACATTTAGACTTTTTTTTCCAGCGAACTGTGGGGCAGTTAGTGACGAACATGGTGAAAGGTTTCACCATGATGAGGTTTTCGCCTCATGGTGAGCGAAACGCCTTAGACACACTGAACCATACAATCCTTGAGAGTAGCGCATCCAGTAGAACTGGATGTTGTACTCGCTACCCAAGGACATACAATGGTGTGGACGCCTCTAAGTTAATTTCATTCCACTCCTTGTTTGGTGTACTAGCTCAACAAGCAGTAGATTATATTATTGTAACCACAAACGAGTGGTATTGATCAATAACAACACTGCACTAGCCAGGCAGCCTGGGTTCGGCCCATGGCTGAGTGCAGTGTTATTATATATATATATATATATATATATATATATATATATATATATATATATATATATATATATATATATATATATATATATATATATATATATATATATATATATATATATATATATATATATGCAAGAAAACCACTATGAAAAATAGAAGAATTCCAAGCGTTTTCGTGACTACTCACATTATCAAGGAACTATAACAGGAAACATGACAAGAAGGGCCTATATAAGGGGCGAGACTACACCTCACAGTCACATCACACTAACAAAGACTACACCTCACAGTAGCGTAACATCTCACGACTCTGTGAAGGAACATAAGAAAGGACCTGAAACTCTTCCCAAGAATTAAGATTAGTCCAATTTATCATTAAATTCTTCCCAAATTTTATTAATTATAAATGAATCCAATTTATATAAACCAAAAGAAATATACATATTATTTTCAAAACTGCTTTTAATGAAACATGATTCTATTATATTTCTCTCAACCATGGACTTGCTTGATACAACCTTCTCAGCATTTTGAAAATCAATTGGATGGTTAAAATCTCTCACATGAATAAATAGAGCATTAGAATCTTGTCCAGTTCTAATGCTATATTTATGTTGTTTTAATCTTAGTTCAAGACTTTTACCAGTTTGACCATAATAAACTTTATCGCATATTTTACAGGGAATCTTATAGACACATCCGTCAGCATTTTGGGGGGAATTTTTTTATCAAAAATCTTTTTACTGTATCAAGATTTTTAAATACAACTTTGATATTAAAATTCTTAAGAAAGGAAAGCATATCAACCAAGTTTTCATGGTAAGGGAGAACCAACATATTTTTGGTTGAATAAAGTTGGTTGTCCCTTTTTGGATTGTAAAAAGTATTCCTAGCTATTTTAAAAGTTTTATCAATTATGTTTCTTGGGTATTTTAAATCATTAGCTATTTCATAAATTTTAGAGATTTCTTCATCTATGAACTCTGGACTACAAATACGTAAAGCTCTCAAAAACATTGAAGAAAAAACCGACACTTTAACTCTATCTTGATGTGAAGAGTAATAGTGTACATAGGAACAATTATTTGTAGGTTTTCTGTAAATTTTAAATTTAAAATCAATGTTACCCTTAATAATAAAAACATCTAGGAAGGGCAATGAGTTATTTACTTCGAATTCAACAGTAAAATTTATAGAATGAGCTAAGCTATTTAATTTAACAAGGAAATGGTTTATATCTACATTCTTAGGCATAAGGCACAAAATATCATCAACATATCTATACCACTTAGCTCTATTGGGAAGGATAGTGTTAAGCAATCTTGTTTCGAAAAATTCCATATATAAGTTACTAAGAACAGGTGAAAGAGGATTTCCCATTTTCCATACCAAACTTCTGAGTGTAAAACTCATCATTAAATACAAATTTTGCATCAACAATACAAAGTTTAATAAGTTTAATGATAGTAGGAACTGGCAATGGTAAATCATAATTAACCAGTTCTTCAGATAAAAACTTAGTAAATCATCAACTGGAACTTTTTTAAACAAGGAGGTAACATCAAAACTAACCATATTGAAATCATTTAAATCAGTCAAGGTGCTTAATTTATCAACTAAATCTAAGTTGTTTTTAACATTAAAATTAGAAATTTTTCCAACAATTGGGCTCAAAATATCAACAAGCCATTTAGAAAGTTTATAAGAAACTGAACCTATAGAGGTAATAATTGGTCTAACAGGATTACCAGGTTTGTGTGTTTTTATTAATCCATACATATAAGGTAAAGATGGATTAGTGGAAGTAAATTTTTAATTAATTCATCTTTGCCCTTCAATAGATGTTTTATTGTTTAATTGAAATTGCTGTTGACAGTTTCTAAGGGATTCTTTCTAAGTTTAGAATAGGTTTCAAAATCATCTAGGAGGTTATTCATTTTATCTTGGTAATCGGTTTCTTTCATAATTACAATTGCATTAATTTTATCTGCTTTAGTAAGACGCAAATTTTTATTATTCAAAAAGTGAATCATAAGACTTAAAAAATCTTTGAGGGCAATTGGGAATATTTTGTTTTAACATTGAGCTATATACCATCCCCTTACTGATATTAATATTAGCTAATGATTTAAAATACCAAGAAACATAATTGATAAATCTTTTAAAATAGCTAGGAATACTTTTACAATCCAAAGGGACAACCAACTTTATTCAACCAAAATATGTTGGTTCTCCCTTACCATGAAAACTTGGTTGATATGCCTTCCTTTCTTAAAATTTTAATATCAAAGTTGTATTTAAAAATCTTGATACAGTAAAAGATTTTGATAAAAATTCCCCAAAATGCTGACGGATGTGTCTATAAGATTCCTGTAAAATATGCGATAAAGTTTATTATGGTCAAACTGGTAAAGTCTTGAACTAAGATTAAAACAACATAAATATAGCATTAGAGCTGGACAAGATTCTAATGCTCTATTTATTCATGTGAAATTTTCACCATCCAATTGATTTTCAAAATGCTGAAAAGTTGTATCAAGCAAGTACATGGTTGAGAGGAATATAATAGAATCATGTTTCATTAAAGCAGTTTTGAAATAATATGAATATTTCTTTTTGGTTTATATAAATTGGATTCATTTATAATTAATAAAATTTGGGAAGAATTTAATGATAAATTGGACTAATCTTAATTCTTGGGAAGAGTTTCAGGTCCTTTCTTATGTTCCTCTTCACAGAGTCGTGCGATGTTACGCTACTGTGAGGTGTAGTCTTTGTTAGTGTGATGTGACTGTGAGGTGTAGTCTCGCCTATGCCCTTCTTGTCATGTTTCCTGTTATAGTTCCTTGATAATGTGAGTGTCACGAAAGCGCTTGGAATTCTTCTATTTTCATAGTGGTTTTCTTGCATATTTTGATATCACCTGTTTACTGTGGATCTTTTTGCATATATATATATATATATATATATATATATATATATATATATATATATATATATATATATATATATATATATATATATATATATATATATATATACACACATGTGGACATGGACAAAAAAACTTCCTACAGAGAGGAAGAAAATGTGGATGTGCTAAAACATCGTGGTCCAAGGTAGTGAGCCTCGGTGGGCGTCACTGTATGTCTTCCTGCGTCTGGACAGATATACAACACATCAGGAGACAGCGCTGCGACTGGTTATGATGTATCAGGGGTAGGTAAGACGTAGAATGAGGGGAGACATGATCGAGGTATACAAGTGGAAAATGGGTATTAACAAAGGGGATATAAATAAGGTCTTGAGGGTATCTCTTCAAGAGAGAACCCGCAATAATGGATTCAAGTTAGATAAGTTTAGATTTAGAAAGGATATAGGAAAGTATTGGTTTGGAAATAGGGTAGTTGATGAGTGGAACAGTCTGCCTAGTAGGGTTATTGAAGCTAGGACCTTGGGTAGTTTTAAATTTAGGTTGGATAAATTCATGAGTGAGAGGGGTTGGATTTGAGTGGGAATTGCACATGAGTAAATCAAATTATCAAAGTATATTTCTTGGGTAGCATTGAAAATTAGGTTGTACAAATATTCTGTTAGTGGGATGGATTGTGAAGGACCTGCCTAGTATGGGCCAACAGGCCTGCTGCAGTGTTCCTCATTTCTTATGTTCTTATGTTCTTATGTAAGGTCTCGTCTTCAATGGTGAAGCAGTCATGGTAGTAGTCACTGCAGGGTTCACTCAACCTGGGGCACAACCTTTTGGTGCCCTTGTTCAAGGCAGGGTATAGAGACAGATAGGTTAGGCCTGACACTCTCCTTATTTTACCGCTAATTATAAGTTACCATCCATCCTTCATGTGTGTTTATTCCCAAATCCATCAATCGAACCCCTACGACACGTGGGTTACCAAGCCAGATATCCAAAGCCACATGATGTTTGCTGCCTGATGCTACCTTGCGACGTCACCCCCTAACGTCACCATACCTCAACGCCATCATGCTGCCTGACATCACCTCCAATGCCATCATGCTGCCTGACGTCACCTCGCGATGTCATTCCAGGACATTGCCTGATGCCCAGATGTCATGCCTGACAGCACATGATGTATAACGACAATTATTTGGTGTTCTTCTTGGTAGTGGGAATGCAATGATAAGGCTTCGGAGGCTTCTTACTTTATTTGTAATAAAGGTGGGGTACACAAGCTTGTGTCTGTGGCCATGGCCCAGGGCCATGCGCCTTGCAAGAGGGAGAGGAGTAGGCCTGTTGTCTGAGTGTTGTCTGTGCGCCAAGGAAGAGTGTGCCAGGGCGGGTCTGGTAGACGTGGGTACGCCTACCAGGCTTGCCCTCTGGCGTAATACTATGAAAACTAGCATGGCACGAAATATGAACTCAGCTGGCTGACAGCATGGGCTGTCTATGCAAACAGTACAGGCTGTCTACATCGCTCGGCCTCGCCCATGGTCGTCCCGACCATGTCTGGCAGTAAAAAAAAAATCGGTTCTCTCTGTAGAACAGGTCACAGAACACGAAAGAAAATACATATATACATAAACAATGGACACAGAAAAAAACTTCCTCCAGAGAGGAAGAAAAAATGGTGTGCTTTGTGGTCTAAGGCAGTGACGTCGATGCAGCACTGCCGCCTTCCTGCGTCTGGATACATACTGCAACACGGGAGACATAGCTGTGGCTGAGCTGTGATGTAACAGGGTACGGTCTCCTCTGGAGGTGAAGCAGACATCGTGTAGTGCTGCAGGGGGTCACTCAACCTGGGGCACAATCTGCTGGTGCCCTCAGTGGCGTCATCAGTAGTTGCAACAGGACAGGACTGGCAAGCGACTCAGGAGGACATTCCTCGACTGGTACTGTCGCTGCTGGCGAGTGTGGGTGAGTCGTGACAGGGACGACTCGGCGAAACATCTGGAGG
>WNWK01031569.1:0-22608 GCA_009830355.1 Cherax destructor
GTTTGGGGTTAAAAGAGGGCGGGGATGATTAAGGGGTTTATGGAGTGCAGCAGGACAGTGGATGGTGCAGGGAGGGGGGTAGCAAGGGTTGGGGTAGAAGGGACTGGGGGAGGTAGAGGTATAACCTTGGGGATTTGTGCAAAAAGTCAGTTGCTGAAAAAAAGTCAACAGAGTCGGGTTTAAAAGGGGGTTTTCCATCAGCAAGAAGGAAGGTAAAGAAGGGCGTGACAAAGACGCTTTGGGGAAATTCTGCGTGCGGGGAAAAAGGGGCTTTTAACAGAATATGGCGAACAGATCGGAACCTGACAATGTTCACAGAGAGGGACAAACCCCCCAGGGGAACCTGAAAGTTTTGGGGGGGTTTAAAAAAAAAACCCAGAGTAACACTAAAAGCCCCCACCCCCTTAAAAAAACAACAATAACAAAACAATTATAAATGACTGAACCAAACAAACATTTTTTAAAACCCTCCTACTGCCCCAAAACCCTTACTTTCCCCCTTTCCAAATTACATTATATCTTTCCAACTTATAAACCAACCCTTCGGAGGTTTGACAACTCTGCTGGAAGCCGGGGGTTGGAGGGTTTGCACTGTCCTGAGGTGCCTCCTCTCACCCGGCTGGTTCCTTAGCAAACCTCCAGGGGGGTTCTTCCTGTATGCTAACATGCTCTTTAAGTTTATTACCATTTTTCTGTTGTGGCCAGTTCCCCCTAAACCACTCCTTGGCATAGGGTGATTCTATATGCCTTTTCCATATCCTTTTTACCAAACCCTAAATTAAAACTTTGTAATTCCTAACCCCTAATAACCACAATTTTTCCTTCTACCCAAAATTTACCTTTCCCAAAATTCCTTGCATACACAGCATCATCAACCTTAAAATCTTCACCACCCCCTTTTAAAGTCACTGAGGCATGTTGGGCAATGAATTGTCCTCTTTAACATGACATTTGACACCGTTTCAGGGACTTTGAAAGTCCTATGAAACATCATTTCTGCTGGTGTCTTATTAGGGAGGAATGAACAGTTTTCCTATGGTTATATAAGAACCTACATAATTGGTATTGAAGTCCTTTTGTAAACTTGTGTTTAAACCCCTTTTTAAATTCCGTACCGCTTTTTCTGCCAGACCATTTGATGATGGATGGTATGGAGCTGGAGTAATATTTCAACTATTCTTACTCAAAAGCCCAGTTCTTGGGATACAAAGAACAGCATTATCTGACACAACTATGTCTGGTAACCCAAAATTAACAAAAGGATTTCCTCAGTAACTCAGTAGTCACTGTGGATGTCATAGAACTAGTGACTTGCACATCTAAGAATTTTGAAAAAGAATCCACAATTCCAAAAAAATTGCCCCCTCAACTGACCTGCATAGTCTATATGCACTCTAGACCATGGTTTCCCAGTGCTGGGCCAAGATAGGACAGGAGGAAAGTGGTTTAAAATTCTGAAAACAAATGGGACAACTCTGTCCTTCCAATATCTTGGTCCATTTTGGCCCCGGGCCCACTGCCTGGGTTCTTTCCCCTAGCATTGATACCATTATGACCTATATCCCGATGCTCCAATCCTTACATCTCAACTTTACTGGCACTACCACTCTTTCCTATACAATAATACATCATATGAACATTGAAACTGAATTATTTTAATTATAGTCAGATAAAATACTTATTTTTATTAAATATTTAACATTATTTACTCGGGATTACAGCATCTATCCCAGTTTCCTCTTTGATTTTTTTCAAATGATAAATGTTAAATCGTGGACTCAATAATCTTATATATTTGAAGGTGTACCTGACTCTAATTGATCTTCAATAGGTAATCACTAAATCTCTGCAATAAATTTTCCTTGACCGAATGACAACTCCTAATCATACTGAGCTAAAAAGACCCAAGGGTGAATTCTGGCATTTGCATTTACTGGAATATTTTTCCTTTTCCAAACAACCCTAAAGGTTTATGATCTGTGGAGCAACAAATTTCTCCCTGCAAAAAAATCTGAATTTTTTAACAGCATACACCAAAGCAGACCTTCTTTATCAAGTTGAGAATAATTCTTTCTGCTGGAAAGTTTTTACAAAAAATACAAAGGGTTTTTCCTGCCATTTACTACCTGGATTAACACATCCAACCCAAGAAGCATCAACCTCAATTATTAATGGATGTTCTCCCTAAAATTAGTCAACAAAGGCCACTAATTTTTTAAATCCCTTTGAACAGCTTCCTCTTCCATGAGACCACTCAAATGTAGCCCTTTTAAAAATCATACAGTGGTGCCAAAATTAAAAAAAAGTTCTTAATAAACTTACAAAATATGTCACCATCCCCAAAAAAGGAGATACAGCCTTAGGAGACACTTTTGAAAATTTCTCACTACACACTCTTCTCAAGTGGCCTTTCTTATGACACTTATTACAGAAAAATCTTTAAACCTACAAGTACTACTACTGTGCTGGAACCCACAATGTTTACATTTCACAGCATTAATCACTTGTACCGCAGGAGCAGAGTTCTGATCTGTAACAAATGCCTGTT
The DNA here is from genome assembly GCA_009830355.1 of Cherax destructor. NCBI lineage: Eukaryota > Metazoa > Arthropoda > Malacostraca > Decapoda > Parastacidae > Cherax > Cherax destructor. The sequence goes on from WNWK01031569.1 coordinate 2,549, forward strand.
CCAAGTTCAAAAGTTTGTCAAATAGTTTTGCAACTGCACACTTTGCAAATCCAAATTTTCTGCAACTAGGTGAGGAAAATACACTTCATCCACCACCCCATAAACAACTGTCCCTCTGGGGTCAAATTGTCCCCCAAAGGTACAGTTCACAGCCAACGCTTTTAAATCTGTATATAATTCATGCAAGGACTCACCCTGTCGTTTCTTCCTCTGCTGAAAAGCCAACAAACTGCAGTGGTAGGCTGGTTTCACTGCATAATAACTTTTCAGTGCCACACTAAGTCGTCGTAACGCTTCGTGTGTGGTAAATCTGTGCACACACATTACCTAAAACACTGTAAGTTTCTGATCCCAGGACATTAGCAAGAAATTCCTCTTGTTATCTTGCTCTTTAATTCCTAAGTGAGCGAAATTGGCTTCCAACAAGCTTAGCCAAAGCTCCAAAGAAATCTTACGTGGGTCCAAAGGTTCCAACCTTCCTTGTGCTGCTGCCATCTGCCACTTGTTGCTGCTGTATCACTGTTCTGCTGCAATGTCCTCGGCTGGCAATATCCCCACTACTTCAGGCCACAGTGGCCACTATCCTTGGCTCTGATGATCCCATCCTTGTCGCCACTGTAGTGGTTGTAGGTTAATAAAACCCAGAGTAACACTAACAATGTACTCTACAGGACTTCCAAATTAATAATTAGAAAATTATAGAAAGGATATAGAAAATATTGGATTCTACTGCTCCAACTCTTACCTGAGTAAGACGGTCCATTGGAAGATGGGAGAGGGTAGTTTCACCCGACATTGGTGACAGATAAATTCATGAGTGAGAGGGGTTGGATTTGAATGGGACTCGCACTTGAGTTAATAGAATCTTCAAAGTTTATTTCTTGGGTAGAATTGAAAATTAGGTTGGGCAATTATTCTGTTAGTGGGATGGATTGTGAAGGACCTGCACTAGTATGGGCCAACAGGCCTGCTGCAGTGTTCCTCCTTTCTTATGTTCTTATAACAAACAACAACAACAATAACAAAACAATTATAAATGACTGAACCAAACAAACAGTATTCAATCCTCCTACTGCTCCCAACCCCTTACAATACCCATGAGTAAGACGAGTGTGGCCAATGCGAAGATGGGAGAGGGTAGTCTCCCAGCCTCGACATTGGTGACAAGAAGGCCAGAAACCATACTACTCGGTTTAATAGAATGAAGTTTGTTATTTAGCAGGTCAGACCAGCGTTGTTGCCAATGGGTGCGAAGGTGGGTAGCAATGACCGCAAAATAGTCCATGAATGGAACACCTCTATATGAAACTGGAAGGTCATGTACTGCTGACCGCGCAGCAGTATCTGCCTGTTCATTGCCCTGCACGTCAACATGACCAGGGACCCAACAAAAAACAATATCTTTGTGCTTGCTAGAGATACGGCGTAACTAAAGTTGGATACGAAGAACTAGGGAGTGAGGTGTATCAATTTTATGGATAACCTGTAAAGCACCAAGAGAGTCTTGAAACGGCCACAAATGGTGACACAGGCATAAATGATATACGGATAAGTGCCACAAGAATGGAATACAATTCAGCCGTAAATATGCTAGCCGAGGGTAATAGATGCCCTCGCACGATGCTGTCCGGAAACACCGCTGCGAATCCGACGCCGTCAGATGACTTTGAACCATCGGTGTACACTGCGATGGCATGGTAATGAGAACAGAAGTGGTCTAGAAAAAAAAGAGCGAGAAGCTGCTGTAGGTAGTTGGGCTTTCGCGCAAGGTAGAGGAATAGAACAGACACAGACAGTAAGAACTTCCCAAGGGGGTAGGGGAAAGGGAGATGTCACATGAACATATAAAGGTGGTAGCTGAAGGGAAGACAAGAGTTAATGTAGACGAAGAGAAAAGGGACGAAGTAAACACGGGCGACGAACAAATAATGAGCGTATACTAACATCTGTGACAATCCTATACATGGAAGGATTGCGGAGGTCATGAGAGCGAACATAATAGTGAATGCAATGTGCATCACGACGATCGGACAAGGATGGAATGTTCGCTTCTATATAGAGGCTCTCAACTGGGGAAGAACGAAATGCACCAAGGTATAAACGCAATCCCTGGTGATGGACGGCATTAAGGCTGGAAAGAGTAGCAGGAGAGGCCGCCGAATATATCTGGTCACCATAATCGAGTTTCGATAATATTAAGGCTGAATGCATTAGGATAATATAAGATTTGTTAAATGACCAAATTTTCGGTCTGTCATAAAAATTCATTTAGATTGTTGACCCTTAGTCTGGTTAACGGCTCGCTGAACACCGAGTCATTCTGGGACTTTAGTATCTCATTCATTTCTTTGCTGTCATCTGTGAAGGTCCCATCTCACTGGATGTTGTTTTCAACCTTGGATATGTCATAAGAGAAGAAGTATTTTTGGTTTCTTTCAATTTCATTGATGGCTTTAAGTTCTTCCTGAGATTCTTGTCTCCTGCAAGATTCCTTAAGCTTAAGTTCGTATGTGTGTGTGTACTCACCTAGTTGTGGTTGCAGGGGTCGATTCATAGCTCCTGGCCCCGCCTCTTCACTGGCCGCTACTGGGTCACTCTCCTTGCGCCATGAGCTTTATCATACCTCTTCTTAAAGCTATGAATGGATCCTGCCTCCATTACATCGCTTCCCAAACTATTCCACTTCTTGACCACTCTGTGACTGAAGAAATACTTCCTAACATCCCTGTGGTTCATCTGAGTCTTCAACTTCCAACTATGACCCCTTGTTGCTGTGTCCCATCTCTGGAACACTGTCTCAGTCCACCTTGTTGATTCCTCTCAGTATTTTATATGCCGTTATCATATCCCCCTGGTGGTCTGGTGGCTAGAGCTCTCGCTTCACACACAGAGGGCCAAGGTTCGATTCCCGGCGGGTGGAAACATTTCGACGTGTTTCCTTACACCTGTTGTCATGTTTACCTAGCAGCAAATAGGTACCTGGGTGTTAGTCGAATGGTGTGAGTCACATCCTGAGGGACAAGATTATGGACCCCAATGGAAATAAGACACAGTCCTCGATGACGCACTCACTTTCTTGGGTTATCCTGGGTGGCTAACCCTCCGGGGTTAAAAATCCGAAGAAATCTTATCTTATCCTGTCTTCCACTTTCGTCAGGTCGATTTCCCTTAACCTCTCCTCGTAGGACATACCCCTTAGCTCTTTGACTAGTCTTGTTGCAAACCTTTGAACTTTCTCTAGTTTCCTTACATGCTTGGCTAGGTGAGGGTTCCAAACTGGCACTGCATACTCCAATATGGGCCTAACGTACAGTGTACATGGTCCTGAATGACTCCTTATTAAGATGTCGAAATGCTGTTCTTAGGTTTGCTAGGTGCCTGTATGCTGCAGCAGTTATTTGGTTGATGTACACCTCAGGATATGTGCCCAGTGTTATACTCACCCCAAGATTCTTTTCCTTGAGTGAGGTTTGTAGGCTCTGGCCCCCTAGACTGTACTCCGTCTGTGGTCTTCTGACCTTCCCAATCTTCATGACTTTGCACTTGGTGAGGTTGAACTCCAGGAGCCAGTTGCTGGACCAGGCCTGCAGCCTGTCCAGATCCCTCTGTAGTTGTGCCTGATCCTCGTCCAATTGAATTCTTCTCATCAACTTCACATCATCTGCAAACAGGGACACTTCGGAGTATATTCCTTTCATCATATCGTTCTCAAATACCAGAAACAGCACCGATCCTAGGACTTATCCCCTTGGCACCCTACTAGTTACAGGCACCCACTCTGACACTCTGACTCACTGTTGTTTTCCTGTCAGGTATTCCCTGATCCATTATAGTGCCTTCACTGTTATCCCTGCCTGGTCCTCCAGCTTCTGTGGAACTGTGTCAAACGCCTTCTTACAGTCCAAGAAAATGCAATCTACCCACCCCTCTCTCTCGTCTGACTGCCGTCACCCTGTCAAAGAACTCTAGTAGGTTTGTGATGCAGGATTTCCCATCCCTGAAACCGTGCTGGTTGTTGTTGATAAGCTTCATTCCTTTCTAGGTGCTCCACCATTCTTCTCCTGATAATCTTCTCCATGACCTTCCATACTATACATGTCAGTGACACTGGTCTGTAGTTTAGTGCTTCGTGTTTGTCTCTTTTTTTTAAAAATTGGGACTACATTTACTGTCTTCCATACTTCAGGTAGTTGCCTTGTTTCCATAGATGTGTTGAAGATTGTTGTTAGTGGTACACATAGCACCTCTGCTCCCACTCACAGGACCCATGGAAAAATGTTATCCAGCCGCATCGCCTTTGAGGTATCTAGCTCGCTTTGCAACCTCTTCATTTCCTCCTAGGTTGTATATATTGTGTCCAACACTTGATGGTGTACCCCACCTCTCCACCTTTCTGGAGGCAGTTCTGTCTCTGTGAACACTTCTTTGAATCTCATGTTGAGCTCCTCACATACTTCGCAGTCATTTTTTGTGACCTCCCCTCCTTCCTTCCTCAGCCTGATTACCTGGTTCTTGACTGTTTTTTTTTTTATCCTGATGTGGCTGTACAACAGCTTTGGGTCAGATTTGGCTTTCGTTGCTATGTCATTCTCGTATTGTCTTTGGGCCTCCCTTCTTACCTGTGCATATTCATTTCTGGCTCTACGACTGCCCTCCTTATTCTCCTGGGTCCTTTGCCTTCTATACTTCTTCAATTCCCTAGCACACTTGGTTTTGGCCTCCCTGCACATTTGGGTGAACCACAGGCTCATCCTGGCTTTTCACTATTCCTGTTACCATTGGGTACAAACCTCACCTCAGCTTCCTTGCATAATGTTGTCATATATTCCATCATCTCGTTTACTGACTTCCCTGCCAACTCTGTGCCACTGAACCCCGTGCAGGAAGTTCTAAATGCCTACGTAGTCCCCTTTCTTGTAGTTTGCCTTCATTAGTCCGGCCCTTCCTACTTCCCCCTCCACTTGTAACTCTGCTATGTACTCGAAACTCAGAACCACATGATCACTGGCCTCAAGGGGTCTTTCATATGTGATGTGATCAATATCTGCACTACTCAAGGTGAATACTAGGTCCAGTCTTGCTGGTTCATCCTCTCCTTTCTCTCTGGTAGTGTCCCTTACGTGTTGGTACATGAGGTTTTCCAGTACCACCTCCATCATCTTAGCCCTCCATGTTTCTTGGCCCCCATGTGGCTCTAAGTTCTCCCAATCAATTTCCTTGTGGTTGAAGTCACCCATGATCAGTAGCTTTGCCCTACTCGCATGAGCCCTTCTGGCCATTTCGGCCAGTGTGTCAACTATTGATCTATTACTCTCATCATACTCTTGCCTTGGCCTCCTGCTGTTCTGTGGTGGGTTATACATCACTGCAATTACCACCTTGGGACCTCCAGACTGAAGCATTCCTATTATGTAATCTCTTGCTTCTCCTATGTCTCCTCTCTCCAGCTCATCAAAATCCCATCGGTTTTTGATCAACAGTGCCGCCACTCCACCCATTCTGTTCCCTCTGTCTTTCCTCAGGATCTGATATCCCGTTGGAAAGATGGCATCTGTTATCATCTCTGTGAGCTTGGTTTCAGTGAGGGCTATGATGTCCGGTGATGCCTCTTTGACTCTTCCGTGCCACTCCTCCCATATTTGTTATTCCATCAGCGTTGGTGTACCATACCTTCAGTTTCCTCTCCAACACTGTGTTTTGGGGGTTTGTGAGGGTGGGGGACCTGGCAGTGTACTGTGGGATTTTACAGTGTAGAGTGGGATGGGGGCTGTAAGTGTGGATTGTGGTCTGTGTTGGGATAGCATGTTTGGTTGTGGGGTTCTGGGGATGGTTCTGTGTGTGCTTGCTCTTGTTGCTCTGCCCTGCTCTGGTTGTCTCCTATCTCCTTTCACTTTTATGTCCACTCCCTCAGCTGCTGTTGTTCTGTCTTGGTCTAGGAATACCCTCTTGTATGCTGATGATTCCTTCAGCCATGGTTTCTTTTGCAGGAGCCTGTTTCATACTGTTTCTCTCTTGAAAATCAGCTTGATTGGCCATTTTCTTCCCTTTAAGTACCCCCCTATCCTCTGAAAATTTACTATCTCAGACATGTCCTCTTTGCCTATTTCTTTGATGATGTTTTCAATCTCCTGTCTTTCCTCCTGCCATCTTTTATTATGTGTCCTTAACTCGTTCTCCTGAAGTCCGTGAATAGACATTGACTTCTCCCTCTCCGCCTCCCATTGCCTTTCCCTCTGTCTCTGGTTCCCATTTGTACATGGCCAATTTCTCCCTAATGTTTTCCTGCTCTTCCCCTTCATTCCTCAGCCCTGCTTGGTGGGCTGATAGGACCTTATCGTAGGTTGTGTTTCCTTCCTTCCCATTGGGCTCCTCGTTCAGTGGGGGTGTACCAGCTTCAGATGTTATGTCTCCTCTGGTCCATTCCCTGTAACTCACTTCAGCCTATTTACTTTTTTTTTTCTAGGGCCCTTATCCTGGCTACTGCATCTTCGACTTGTGACTCTCATTTTCTTCTCCTCCTCCAACCTCTTCTCCAATTTCACACAAAGTTCTGCCTCCATCCTTTTCTCGATTTTTGCAGAAAACTCGCTTAGTTTGCTCTCCCACTCTTGATTCATCCTTTTGCATTGCTCTTCCATCCATTCTTCCTTACCAGAGCCATTCTTCTTTGGTCCCCTGGGCCTTCAAGTTCCCCTCTGAGCCACCATTTTTGCTGTAATTGTGTGTTGTAAAGGGGTTGTAAAGTGGAGAGAGATGAAGAGAGGGACAGGGAGTGATAGAAGGGTGGAGAAAGAGTGGGAAAGGGGCTAGAGGGAAAAGGGGTGGAAGGGAGGAAAAGAGAGGGAAATGGGGGTGGGGAGGGAGAGAGGGGAGGAGAGAGAGAAAGTAGGGAGGGTGTGTGGGTGGGTGGGTGGGTGGTGGGTTGTGAGGGAGGGAGGGGGCCAGGGAGAGCAATGGAGGGGTGGAGAAAGAGTGGGAAGGGGGCTAGAGGGAAAAGGTATGGAAGGGAGGAAGGAAAAGAGAGGGAATGGAGGGACAGTGGGAGGGAGGGAGAGGAAGAGAAAATGGAGAGGGGAAGAGAGAGAGAGAGATAGATGGAGGTGGGAAGCAAGAGGAAGAGAAAGGTTTGAGAGAGAAGGAGAGGGAAAGGCCAGGGAAGGGAGAGAGGGAGAGGTGAAGGAATAGAAGGGGGAGAGGGGGATGAGAAACGAGAGGCAAAAGAGGAAGAGGGAGGGGGTGGGGTAGGCCTTAATGGTCAAAGGCTGTGTGGATTAATGCCTTTGTGGGTATGTACCCACGTGTGTGAGCCCATGTATGTGTATGTATGTGTTTGAGTCCTATGTACCCACGTATGTACTACATATGTACCCAATCACTTGGTTCACACTGTGCACTGTCTTTGTGTGCTTAACATTACTATCAGTCCTATAGTCTTACTCAGCCTCACCTACTGCACATGCACAACCAAGCTTGTCTTCTTTCTAAATGCTAAGTGCTGTATGTATGATAATCACTCTGGAGCAGGGTATGTGACCCCCAAGCTACCAGCAATTCAGGGCCGAAACTGATCAATCAATATGCACCTGTCACCACAACATAGGTATTTTGCATATTACACCTGGCAGTGGTGACGTGTCGTCCGATTCCGGCTGCTGCAGTTGTATAATGACTCTCCTGCTCCTCCCTGGTTCCACCTCTGTTCTTCTATTCAATTATTCTATTCTCATTACCCATTTGAGTCCTTATTTACCACACTTATCACTTGTTGTAGGCTATATTGCATATGACTATATGAGAAATCCTTCAGTATACAACACGACGTACAGTTGGACACTTTAAGCATTTATTATAGACAGTTGTTTCGAGAAAACCTCAGACATCCAAAGAATAACTGCTGGTTATTTATCCTTTTCTTTCTTCCTCACTTTATGGCTTTCATATTATGCACTAACTCATCTATCCTTCACTTGCACTTAACTATCTGGCCTGGGTCACACTTATTATTTTTTAATTTGCAGTAATGCTTGCTTGTGGCAACAATGCCTACACCTGGCTCTAGGCCTCCAACTTCTGGCATTGATTTCACTTTCAATTTTTTTTTTTATAAACTGTAGCCCTCGCCTCCTTTTTCTTATTTAGGCAACTTATATTTCACTTCTCAACTTGTTCACTGACCCTTAACACTTTTAATGATCCCTTCAATATCCTTGGGTAAGCCAGAAAGAATTTAAAACCCATGAGCACTGAGTGATGCTGTTACTCCTGCCGTGTGTATGTGTGTGTGTGTGTACTCACCTATTTTTACTCTCCTATTTGGGGTTGCAGGGGTTGAGTCATAGCTTCTGGCCCCGCTTCTTCACTGATTGCTACTAGGTCATCCCTCTCCCTGCTCCATGAGCTTTATCAAACCTCGTCTTAAAACTATGTATGGTTCCTGCCTCCACTACGTCACTTTCTAGGCTATTCCACTTCCTGACAACTCTATGACTGAAGAAATACTTCCTAACATCCCTTTGACTCATAGGAGTCTTCAACTTCCAACTGTGACCCCTTGTTTCTGTGTCCCCTCTCTGGAACATCTTGTCTCTGTCCACCTTATATATTCCTCGCAGTATTTTATATGTCGTTATCATGTCTCCCCTAACCCTCCTGTCCTCTAGTGTCGTCAGGCCGATTTCCTTTAACCTTTCTTCGTAGGACAATCCCCTTAGCTCTGGGACTAGTCTTGTTGCAAACCTCTGCACTTTCTCTAATTTCCTGACGTGCTTGACCAGGTGTGGGTTCCAAACTGGTGCTGCATAGTCCAGTATGGACCTGACGTATATGGTGTACAGAATCTTGAACGATTCCTTAGTGAGGTATTGGAACGCTATTCTTAGGTTTGCCAGCCGCCCGTATGCTGCAGCAGTTATCTGATTGATGTGTGCCTCAGGAGATGTGCTCGGTATTATACTCACCCCAAGATCTTTTTCCTTGAGTGAGGTTTGCAGTCTTTGGCCACCTAGATTATACTGTCTGCGGTCTTCTTTGCCCTTCCCCTATCTTCATGACTTTACATTTGGCAGGGTTAAATTCAAGAAGCCATTTACTGGACCAGGCTTGTAGCCTGTCTAGGTCTCTTTGTACTCCTACCTGATCCTCAACTGATTTAATTCTTCACATTAACTTCACATTGTTGTGATAAAAACACAGGCCTCATTTCTAGGCTTTATTGAACACAAAATCCATGGTACATGTCTGCAACAGAAGAAAATACATCTAATGACTGCTGCTGCAGGACAGGTGATGTAAGGTGCATATGTCCTCAGAAAAGCTATAGCTACTGGCGACATATTTAAGCTTACCATGTAATCTGCATCACGAATGTATTTGTGTAAGAGAGAGACCACACGCCATGCTGGGCCATCGCTGTACTGTTTGTTGTTATTGTAAGGGGCCCCCTGAGGTGGTGCAGTATTGTGTCCTGCTGCGGCTCTCCACAAGAGCGGTATCACTACAATCTCCCCCTTCTAAAATATCAGATACAGTAATCCTCCAAACGGTTAGGTGGGTGACGTGTACGTCCAGACCTTCGTAGCCCTTGAGCCTCTTCACCGGGTTCGGTATTTTCTAGCGGGGTTTGACTATCTGCTGGAGCGGCATCCTCTATTTCAATAGGGTAGCCTGAAAAGCTTCCTGAGAAACCAAGCATCTTTCGCAACATCTATTGGTGTATCTTGAGATTCCGCACTAACATTGGTTTCAACTGGGGCTAAGTGTCTTGTAGATACAGTAGTCTCTTCACCATTTTGGTAGCGAATGTGGGCATAATGCGGATTAGCTTGTAGGAGCTCTACCTCTTCCACTAAAGGATCCGTCTTGTTCATCCTACGGTGACTCTTCAGGAGAATGGGTCCAGGGTGACATAACCAGGTGGGCATGGAGGCTCCCGTAGAGGAACGACATGAATAGTTGAAGAGTCTCTCATGAGGGGTAGCATTAGTAGCTGTGCACAGCAATGATCTAATAGAGTGAAGGGCATCAGGTAAGACAGTCTGTCAGTGTTGAACCGGTAGATTGCGAGATTTCAGTGTCATTGTAACTGACTTCCATATAGTACCATTGAACCGCTCCACTTGACCATTGCCTTGAGGGTTGTAGCTTGTTGTTCTGCTGCAAGCAATGCCTTTGTTAGCCAAAAACTCATGAAGTTCATTACTCATGAACGAGGATCCCTGTCTGAATGGATATAGGCCGGCATACCAAAAAAAGCGAATAACTGGGAAAGACAACTGATGACAGTTGAAGCAGTCATATTTGCACAGGGGAACACAAAAGGAAACCTAGAATATTCATCTACTATGTTAAGGAAATACCTATTCTGGTTTATGCTTGGTAGAGGTCCTTTGAAATCTATATTCAGTCTCTCGAAAGGCTGGGTGGCTTTTATGAGATGAGTTTTCTCTGGCTGGTGAAAGTTTGGCTTGCACTCTTCACATACTCTGCATGATCTGATCACTTGTCGCACTTCTTCCACTGAGTAGGGCATATTCTTAGATTTAACAAAATGATACAGGCGTGTAACTCCTGGGTGACACAAGGCCTTGTGGAGCTCTGAGAGTGATTGCAAATCATGACATGCTGCTCCACAGTGGGACCTAGAGAATGCATCAGGTGAAATGTTTTCTTCATCCGGTCGATACAGAATATCAAAGTTATAACACGATAGTTCCATCCTCCAGCGTAATATCTTGTCATTCTTGATCTTACTTTTGTGCTTCTTGTCAAACATATACATCACGGACCATTGGTCAGTCCTTACAGTGAAATGTCTGCCTGTTAAATAATGCCTCCAGTGGCAAACTACTTCTATGATGGCCTGGGCTTCCTTTTCTAAAGCAGCATAGCACTTCTCTGATCCTTGAAAAGTTCCTGAAAAGAAAGCTAAGGGAAGTCCTGCCTGAGATAGGACTGCAGCAATGGCAACTTCAGATGCATCCGTTTCCACCTCGAATGGTAGGGACTCATCAATGGCCTGAACTACTGAGTTTTCAATGTCCTGTTTGAGAGTATAGAAAGCAGTTTCTGCTTCCTTTGTCACAGGAAATATCGTGGTAGCACTCAGTGGGCGAACTTTACTTGAATAGTTGTAGATCCACTGTGAGTAATAAGCAAAAAGACCAAGAGTTCTTTGGAGTGACTTTTTGTCTTGGGGCATTGGAAGTTCCCATAGAGGTCGAAGTCTTTCAGGGTCTGGGGATATTGCACCTCCTTCCACCACATAACCAAGGATGTTAAGCCTTTTAGTAGAAAAAGTGCACTTTTCTTCATTGTAACTGATATTTTTCTTCTTGGCAGCTTCCAAAAACGTATCAAGGTTTGCATCATGTTCCTCCTGGGTCTTGCCACAAAAAATAACATTATCTAAATATGCATAAGTTCCCATAAGTTGCTCTTCCTGAATGAGTGAATCCATAATTTGTTGGAAACAGGCTACCCCATTGGTAACCCCAAAAGGGACTCTGGTAAACTGATAGAGGCCGTCACTAGCCTGAAACGCTGTGTATGGTTTATCTTCATTCCTTATAGGGACTTGATGATAGGCACTTCGTAGATCAATTGTGCTAAACACATAGTACTGAGCAATTTTGTTCACTGTATCATCAATTCGAGGTAGAGGGTACCCATCAAGAAGTGTAAATTTGTTGATTGTCTCAGAATAGTCGATAGCCAGCCTCCATTTCCTATAATCATCCTTGACAACAACGACCTGTGCACGCCACGGAGAATTACTTGGTTCTATAATACCCTCCTTCAGCAGCCTCTGAGTTTCTTTCTCAATGAACATCCTATCTTCATAAGAATAGCGGTGTGACTTAGCTGATATAGGATGACAATCCGCAGTAAGATTCGCAAACAGCTTTGGTGGGTCTACCCTTAAAGTGCTAAGACCACAGACAACGAGAGGAGGCAGTTCACCTCCATATGTTAAGGTAACACTACCATGACGCTTCTGAAAGTCCTGACCAAGGATCACATCAGAGCACAGTTGTGGCAGAACAGCTAAATGTACATCTTGATAATCCCTGCCATTAACTCTAAGGTTTACCTTACAAAACCCTAACGTCTGAATAGAGAAAGATGTTGATGCCATGGAAACGGTACCTGATGAGTGATGTACCGTCAAGGAGTGGCGTTTAACTACGTCAAGGTTGATGAAGCTCTCTGAGCTGCCACTGTCAATCAGACCATCTACTTCTGTTCCTTTGATGAACACTTTCACAACTGCCTTTGACAGTGAATTTGGAGCAGCCGCAGAAGTCACTGTTGCTAGAGTCGCCTGGTCGGAATGCGTAGAAGCACTAGCTCTTGTTGATGCATTAGCACGACATACTTTAGCAAAGTGACCTTTCTTATGGCATTGATGGCACATTGCTTCACGAGCCGGACACTTTGGACGTGGATGTCTTGAAAACCACAAAGAAACACTTTGTGCCTGCAGCTGCTGTCACTGAAGCAGGTTCCACGGTAACTTCATTAAAAGAGTCTTGGTCGGGAGTTACAGCACTTACCATCGAGAAGGCTGGGTAGTACTGTACACTTCAGAATTCTTCTGGCTGAATCTAATGTCTTGCCTGGTCAAGGGTAGTGGCTAAGTCCAGAATTTTATTCTCCAATAAACGCTGCCTTATTATTGGTGATTGCAGGCCACTGATAAAAGCATCCCTGATGGACTCTTCACAATACTGAGAAGCTGTCACCGCTCGGAAGTTACAGTCCTTACCTAATATTTTCAATGCTTGAAAGTATTCCTCTAAGGATTCACCAATCTGCTGGTGGCGAGTTGCAAGACGATATCGTGCAAAGATTTCATTTGTGGGCTTAATAGTATACTGAGACTTGAGGGCATTGATAGCATCTTCATATGTATTACACTCAGAAATAACCTCATAGATTTTAGGTGACACAAAGTTGATGAGCAGGCTTAGTTTATCTAGATCTTCCTGAGGAAAGGCTCTCAAGAAGTTTTCGAAAGTCTTAAACCAGTGCATCCATTCCTGAGCAGCCGTTGATACACTGGGGTCAGAATCTAGCCTCTCAGGTTTCAGTAAACGCTCCATTTTGCGGTGTAGTCTAGCTCAGAATCGTCACCAGGTAGCCCAGGATATTTGTGTTCAATAAATTGTTGTGATAAAAACACAGGCCTTATTCCTAGGCTTTATTGAACACAAAATCCATGGTACATGTCTGCAACAGAAGAAAATACATCTAATGACTGCTGCTGCAGGACAGGTGATGTAAGGTGCATATGTCCTCAGAAAAGCTATAGCTACTGGCGACATATTTAGGCTTACCATGTAATCTGCATCACGAATGTATCTGTGTAAGAGAGAGACCACACGCCATGCTGGGCCATCGCTGTACTGTTTGTTGTTATTGTAAGGGGCCCCTGAGGTGGTGCAGTATTGTGTCCTGCTGCGGCTCCCCACAAGAGCGGTATCACTACAAGTACACACACACACACACACACACATTGACAGGATGTTCCAGAGAGGGAACACAGAAACAAGGGGACACAACTGGAAGTGAAGACTCAGATGAGTCAAAGGGATGTTAGTGTGGGGAATTGTGGGAGATAATTCTATCTGGGACACCACCACTTGCAATAAACAAACTCCCAGGGAGATGACCGACTCGTATAATTTTACTGCAGTCATTCCCTTTAAGGTATGTGAGAACTTTACCCACTCCTGGCCGCACCCAAGGGGTACCTTCAATATTCTCACATTAGCCCACTGCACTCTGGACCAGTATAAATAAATCTGAGTAGATAATATTAATAATTATGGTATGATTAAATTTAAGAGGACTGTATAGGTTATGGGCGACTGATCAAGTAGAAAGAAAGGTAGAGAACACACAATTAAGTTAACATGACCATCACTCACCTAATTAACAGCATCATAGCGGTGCATGGTAGATCGTTGACCTAGCTAAAGTACATCTACTGTGCGTAACAATATTATTGGCCAATAACAAAGACGACAGATGAGTACTTTAGATGAGGGAGTCGCTTCGTTGTTGACGTCCTCCTGCAATCTGGTTCGATCGCGATGGTAAGAGTTGTCCCGTCGAGTCAAGGAAGGTTAATTTCCTTGAACCCTTATACGCCCACAAGACCGGGTGTTAGTTAACATGTGGTTGGTCGGGGTAGCGGTTCAGATCCTCTCACTATTCCGACCTTATTACTGTTTTTACGCATAACTTTACACACTACGTATATCCTGGCTTAATGCCCCACTAGTTTATACACATTCACTGTCTAGATATTTGTATTTCGAGTAGATAACTTGCAATATGTTAGTTCATCTCCTCCGCATCCAACATGGCAGTCGGGGTACGGCGTACCCACGCTAGACCCGCCTGGTACAATCACCCCCTGATTATTTACAACTTGGTTTCACTATATTCACCATTTCACAAAGTTCATCGAACATATTTCAGTCTCTTCTAAGACGAAAGCCCCCCAGCATCAGGGGTTACGACTTTATCCTGTCGTATGGTCGCTTCACTGAGTTCAAATAGGCCTATGCGGACATACCATGTCGGCGCCATTCGTTATTTCCACAATTACTGCCCTATTACTGGACCTCCTGGACCGATTGTCCCACTTTATACTCAGCGCCCACGTTGATACTCCTCCACATTATGAAAGGAGGTAATTAAGTCCGGTTTGGCGGCCGGAATCTCCAAATTCGGCAGGCCATCCCATCACCTGAAGTCCGGTGTGTATGCTGGGTTTTCACTGACCACTCCCGTCTCTCCCGCCTCTCTGCCCTGCTTCCTCCCGCTGGTATGATGGTTCTCTATTCATACCCCCATGAACGTTTAAGCTACCAGCGGTACATTAAGGATATCTGTTCATATTGGAAAGTTTATCAATTACAACTTTCGGAAAATACCAATATTTTCCACAGTTAGGAAGCATTTCTTCAGCCACAGAGTAGTCAGGAAGTGGAATAGTATAGAGAAAGATATGATGGAGGCAGGAACCATACATAGTTTTAAGGCAAGGTACGATAAAGCTCATGGAGCAGGGAGAGCAGAGACCCAGTAGCAGACAGCGAAGAGGCGGGGCCAGTACCTGAGTCTCGACCCCTGCAACCACAATTAGGTGAATACAATTAGGTGAGTACACACACACAAAGGACCCAGGAAAATAAAGAGATTAGCCGAAGTGCCAGAAACGAATATGCACAGTTAAGAAGGGAGGCTCAGCGACAATATGAAAATTATATAGCATCAAAAGTCAAGTCTGACCCAAAGCTGTTGTATAGCCACATCAGGAAGAAAACAACAGTCAAGGACCAGGTAATCAGGCTGAGGAAGGAAGGTGGGGAGTTCACAAGAAACGACCAAGAGGTATGTGAGGAACTCAACATGAGATTTAAAGAAGTATTTACAGAGAAGACAGGAAGGACTCCAGGAATTCAGAATAGGGAGGTATACCAACAAGTGCTGGATGAAATACACACAACCGAGTAGGAGGTGAAGAAGCTGTTATGTGAACTTGATACCTCAAAAGCGGTGGGACCTGACAACATTTCTCCGTGGGTCCTTAGAGAGGGAGCAGAGATGTTAAGTGTGCCACTAACAAAAATCTTCAACACATCCATTGAAACTGGGCAACTACCAGAGGTGTGGAAGATGGCAAATGTAGTCCCAATTTTTAAGAAAGGAGACAGACACTAGGCATTAAACTACAGACCTGTGTCACTGACGTGTATAGTATGCAAAGTCATGGGAGATCATCAGGAGGAGAGTGGTGGAGCACCTAGAAAGACACAAGCTTTAAACGACAACCACATGGTTTCAGGGAAGTAAACCTGTGTCACAAACCTACTGGAGTTTTATGAAAAGGGTAACGAGTAGACACGAGAAGAGGGTGGATAACTCATTTTCTTGGACTGCAAGAAGGCGTTCGAAATTCTTACAGAGGTTAATGAAAAACTAGTTATAGGCACAGTAACAGGAAAGGCACTGCAATGGATCAGAGAATATCTGACAGGGATAAAGTAATAGTTTTTGGACATGATAAAAAAATTACAATGGGTTATGAGATTACATGAGGTGTACATGTCAAAAGCCCCTAATATGGGGGTATTTGGGCAGAATTAAAAATTAGCTTTAAACAATGGTAAGAATATTTGTAATAGTTTACAATATGAGTATAGTTGAGTATTTAAGCTATGAAATTTGAACATAGTTTAGACATGATATTTTGTAACAGTTTTATCACCGGGTCTTCCTGGCGAGAATTCCAGGGTCGAACCCCCGCGGCCCGGTCCGTGACCAGACCTCCTGTTGGACCAGTGCCTGATCAACCAGGTGTATGCTGGAGCAGTACACTGGCGACACAGCCCGGCTGTGGACCACTTTTGTCTTCATTATAATAAACAGTTTTGATCAATAAGGGATTATGCTTGAGAGTTGACAAGGGTACATTGTGTTGGCCTCAAAGGCTAGTGGTACCCTCTATTTGTGTTCAAGAGAAAATTAAGTCAAATCAGTTACAAGAGCACAAGTGTGTAAACATCAGGTTTTGTTGAGTAAGCACAAGGTGTATAAGGTCATTAGATGAGTTACAAGGAGCACAAGGGTACATAAGGTCATTAGATGAGTTACAAGGGCCAATAAGGAATAAGGTCATTAGATGAGTTAAAGGAGCACAAGGACATAAGGTCATTAGATGAGTTACAAGGAGCACAAGGATACATAAGGTCATTAGATGAGTTACAAGGGCACAAGGGTACATCAGGTCATTAGATGAGTTACAAGGAGCACAAGGGTACATAAGGTCATTAGATGAGTTACAAGGAGCACAAGGGTACATAAGGTCATTAGATGAGTTACAAGGAGCACAAGGGTACATAAGGTCATTAGATGAGTTACAAGGAGCACAAGGGTACATCAGGTCATTAGATGAGTTACAAGGAGCACAAGGGTACATAAGGTCATTAGATGAGTTAAAAAGGAGCACAAGGGTACATAGGTCATTAGATGAGTTACAAGGAGCACAAGGGTACATAAGGTCATTAGATGAGTTACAAGGAGTACAAGGGTACATAAGGTCATTAGATGAGTTACAAGGAGCACAAGGGTACATCAGGTCATTAGATGAGTTACAAGGAGCACAAGGGTACATAAGGTCATTAGATGAATTACAAGGAGCACAAGGGTACATAAGGTCATTAGATGAGTTACAAGGAGCACAAGGGTACATAGGTCATTAGATGAGTTACAAGGAGCACAAGGGTACATAAGGTCATTAGATGAGTTACAAGGAGCACAAGGGTACATAGGTCATTAGATGAGTTACAAGGAGCACAAGGGTACATAAGGTCATTAGATGAGTTACAAGGAGCACAAGGGTACATAAGGTCATTAGATGAATTACAAGGAGCACAAGGGTACATAAGGTCATTAGATGAGTTACAAGGAGCACAAGGGTACATAAGGTCATTAGATGAATTACAAGGAGCACAAGGGTACATAAGGTCATTAGATGAGTTACAAGGAGCACAAGGGTACATAGGTCATTAGATGAGTTACAAGGAGCACAAGGGTACATAAGGTCATTAGATGAGTTAAAGGAGAAACAAGGGTACATAGGTCATTAGATGAGTTACAAGGAGCACAAGGGTACATAAGTGTTCAATTTGATGAGTTACAATTAGGAATTAATGGTAGGAATTTACGACGACGTTTCAGGTCCGACTTGGACCAATTACAAAGTCACACTAACAAGGACAGGTGGAAGAGGTATTATAGACAGGGCGGACAGTGGACTCTGCTTTCTCTCGTGCAAAACGGGACTTTCTACTCCTATACCCTTACTCCACCCTCTACTCCTGGGAACTCTCCTGTCCTCTGACTTCCCTACATCTCTGGTCTCTCTAATCTCAACAACTCTCTCCGTTCCTTAGACATCAAACTTACCTTTCACCAGACTAACACTCTTCGCACTAATCTAGTTCATATCTCCCCTCCCTCTATAGATTCTCCTGGTGTCTACTCTATTTCTTGCTCCTCCTGTCCTCTTCAGTACTTTGGAGAAACTGGCCGATCTCTTTCTGACAGACTTAGGGAGCACAAAAATAGTGTTAGGCTTGCCGACACTAATAATGCTCTTTTCTGTCATGTCAGAGATCACAGTCATCCTATTGATTGGTCTTCTGCTAAAACTGTCTACCCTACGTCTAACTTTCATAGTCGCCGTCTGGTTGAATCCTCCCTTATACACAACTTTCCCTGTATGAATCTTAGCCCTGGCTTTGTCTCTGTAGATGCTTTCCTCTCCCATTACATTGTTAAATGCTCCAAACTTCAGAACACCCGTGACTTAACCTGATTCCTTCCCCTTTTCTCTTCCCTCTTCTCCTCTTTCTCCTCTGGGTTTTCTTTTGTTTTGCCTTGTATTTGTCCTTCTTTATTTTATTTTATTTTTATTTTCCCCCCTCTGTGTTCTTATCCTAACCCATGCGGGCCGCCAGCTTCTTTGCAGTGCTCCTTTCCTAGAATATGACTGACTCCACTACTACTACTACCTCCATTATTACCCCTCCACCACTTTCTTGTTACCTTCCCTGTCTGCCTGCCTATAAATACCCCTTCTACCTGTCCCGTGTGTTAGTGTAACTTTGTAAATGGTCCAAGTCAGACCGAAACGTTGTTGTAAGCTCCTCTCTTTTTATATGTGTGGGTTGTTATTTTTGTTGTTATTTTTGGTAGGAATTATAGTAGATAGTTTACAATAAAAGTATAGTTGAGTATTTAAGCTATGAAATTTGAACATAAGTTGAAAATGACATTTTTTTTTTTTTTTTTATAATTTTGGATCATTTACAGGTTTATATGTCTACTTAATAGTATTATTAAAAGAGATTAAACAAATTAAATCAATAATTTTTTCAAGTAACAGTTTATATGGTCATTAGATGAGTTACAAGGAGCACATGGGTACATGAGGATGGATTTCTTTATATTAGGTGGTTTAAACATTATAAGATATAACATGGCTTTCATTATAAGGTATAATTTTCCCAACATTTGCAAAATTTAAAAGGATAAATTATTTTTTTTTTTAAAGAAAAAATTTTGTGGGGGGTTCTGAGGCAAAAGGGAGAAACCAAGGGAAAATGTTTTTTGTGGCAGTAAAAATTTTAAAACTTTGTAGGTAATTAAAGTAGTGGGTTTTGGTTGTGGGTGAGCAGGTGTTTTTTTAACAAGTTTTTGAAGTGATGTACAGACTGGGTTTCTTTGGTAATTGTAAAAATTCCAATTTTTGGGTTTTAAAAGTGCAATTTTTTCATAGGTGAGGTTGGTGGAGGCGGGGTTAAAGGTTAAGTGTCCCTGTTAATTTTGGTTTAGGGAATTTTGAGTTTGGTGGGTTAATATTTGAGTTTAGGTTTTTTTGTTGGGAATAGGCACTGTAAAAAAAATGGGGTGTCTTGTTGGTGAGTAAGTTCAGACTTTTTAATATAGGTGGAGTATGTTGTATAGAATAAAATTTTTTATCATTGGGCTGCAGCCTTTTTTGTTATTAGTGGTTCGAGATGAGTCATTATTTTTGAACTCCATGGGAGATTCCATAGGGGAGTTAGGGGTAAATGGAAATGAGTGATTAAAAGGGAAAAGGGGGCGGTTTTGGAACATAGTACCTTATCTTGATTAGATTCCTGGCGGAGACTTTCTTGGAAATTTTTTACCTGGAGTCTACCTGGGGAGAATTCCCCGGGGCAAAAGCCCCCCGCGGCCCAGTCTGTGACCAGGCCTCCTGTTGGACCAGAGCCTGATCAACCAGGTTTCTGCTGGGCCCCACGCAGTCCAACGTAAGAACCGCCCGGCTGATCAGGTACCGACTTGAGGTGCCCCGTCCCGTGCCTGCTTGGGAAAACAGCCAGGGGTTGTTGGGAATCCCGATGTATGCTGGGGGGCAATTTAACAATCTTGGGCCCCCACATTTTGTTGTCTCTCCAACGGGGCACCCCCGCCCTTTATTGGGGGGGTTTTCACGCCTG
>WNWK01031570.1:0-22607 GCA_009830355.1 Cherax destructor
GTTAAGGAGGATGAACATATAAATTGAGATTATCTTAAAAAAAATAATATTGGTTTAAAAAGTTTGTTACAGTATGAGTATTTAGTATAGGGTGAGTAGGTGATTTTGAGAAGAGTCAAGTTTTCATTTCATTGTAATGTCTGTTTTTCTGGAAAGGCACCTTTGAATGAGTGATGGTGAATGTTTTTTTTTTCTATAGGCCACCCTCCCTTTAAATTTGGAGCATTTATACCTATTTAGGTTCAGAAAAGTGTAGTACATGTATATGGACAGTTACATAAATGGCATATTTATTCTAAATTAAAAAAATATATTTATTTTTAATGTGTCGGCTGTCCCCCCCGAGGCGGGGTGCCCCATAATATAAATACAAATATTTATTTCTTTGTAAAGCTTACAATGTATGGTTTACATGTTATAAGATTTTAATTACAAAGGGGGCCCACATCGTGCCTAGGCACTTCAGGCAGACTAATACTAAATCTTATGCTATTTTAGAAAGGGTTATGTTTGAGTAGTATATTTGAACATATTATTAGGTACGTTTAGATACACTCCCATTTAAAGTACATACATAATAAGGTTTAAAATAGTTAGGTAGTCCAAATCATTTACTAATATTACAAATGGTAGATTTAGTAAGGGGATTCGATTTGTCTTGGCATGATACATTGTTTCTATTAAAGCCATACTGGAAGAGTATCTTGGACAAACTTAGGATTAGCTTAAGATTTAATAGGAAGAGAGAAAACATGAAGTAAATTAAGTAAATAATTTGTTCTATATCCCTAACATAAAATTACAACCAGGTTTTTTGGGTATGAAGCTGAAATGGTCTGGGCTGTGGACTCAGTCGCAGAGTGTATGTGAGAGAAGCCATCTTCCCAGAACTACCCATTGGCCTCTCATGGGTTCCTGTTGCTGGCCTTTTGGCTCTGTATTCTCTATTAGGTAAGGGAGTAAATGAATGTTTTTTACATATTACATGGTACTCGAGTTACTATATTTTTCGTTCGGAATGCTGTTCAAGTGCCATTACCAAACGAATTTATCCCCATAAGGAATAATGAAAATAGACTAGTCCTTTTACACCCCCAAAAATATACTTACAAAAGCATTTAAAAAATAAACTTACATAAAAGGGCGATTTGGGGACCATCGTAACTCGGGGTACCACTGTATTTAGGGTTAAAAAATGCACTGACATTAAATTTACAGTGGACCCTCGGTTTCGTCGATAATTTTTCCAGAATGCTGTTCGAGTGCCGTTACCGAACGAATTTGTTCTCATAGACGAATGTAAATTAGTTTGCATTTCAGACTCCAAAAATGCACTTACAAAAATACACTTACATAATTGTTTGAGTTGGAGCTGGACGAAAACCGAGGGTCCACTGTATATTGGTTCTGTTTTTTAACCCTTTCATTGTCAGGACTTTCCCTTTCTCAGGAAAATTGTCAAAAATTTAATATTTCTGCTACTTTGAGTCCTATTTCAAGCTACTTCTGGCATTGAAACTGACAAATTCATCTCTACTTAATAGTACGTCTTCCATACTATCAGATGATAAAAAAAGACAATAAATCTTTAAAAAACCATCCTAGACAGTGGTTCAAAATCATAATTTCAAACCAAACACAAGGTCAGAGGTTTATCTTTTCCATTATGCACCATGTGGAGCAAATTTTTTAGACTGTGCACACAGGCCAAAATTTCCACTTGCAACATATTTGAGGGGCTGTGCTTAAAACTGTAGATCAATGAATGGTACTGGTGTCAATAACCTAGACCTACATATGATACAGCAAAAGGATTAAACTTGGATGACTGTAGATCAGAGGACATTTCATTAGTCTAATACCTTGGGTAGGTACAAAAATATGAGTGGGAATGGTTGGGTGTGAGTAGGTTTTGCAGTGTTCCTGCATTCATATAGAATCCACATATAGTACTACTATATACTTTGTTAAATATAGATATAACTAGGTACAGTGGTACCTCGCTTACAATTAATCCGTCAGAGAGGGCATATCTTAAGACGAAACAATCGTTAGACGAATCAATTTTCCCTATAAGAAATAATGGAAATAAATTTAATCCTCCAAGACTTCCAAAAGTAGTTAAATAAAATATTTTTAGAACTTTTGACATTAAATAATAAATAATTTAATAAAGAATATCTAAATAAGCATGCAAATATTGAACAATAACATGTCACTTACATTTATTGAAGAGTTGTTGATGTGGGGGACGGGAGGAGGGAAGAAGGTGGGGATGCTAGTGTTTGGAAGGGGGAAACCTTCCATTAACACTCAGGACCAAGTTCTTTTCTGGGGTTACTGGCCTTTTCTTTTAATGCTACACTCCTCATGAATGCTACACTCCCTGCATGAATGCTACACTCCCGCATGAATGCTACACTCCCTCCCATAATCTACACCCCGCATGAATGCTACACTCCCTGCATAATGCTACACTCCCCCATGAATGTACACTCCCTGCATAATGTAATCCCTGCATGAATGCTACACTCCCTGCATGAATGCTCACTCCTATGCCTACTACACTCCCTGCATCCTTGCTCCTCCCGCATCCTTGCTAACCCCTGCATCCTTGCTACCTCCCTGCATCCTTGCTACACTCCTGCATCCTTGCTACACTCCCTGCATCCTTACACTCCCTGCATCCCTTTCTACCTCCCTGCATCCTTTACACTCCCTGCATCCTTGCTACCTCCCTGCATCCCTGCTATCTCCCTGCATCCCTGCTTGCTCCCTGCATCCCCCGCACTCCCTGCATCCTGCTACACTCCCTGCATCCCCACACTCCCTGCATCTTCTACACTCCCGCATCTTTCTACACTCCCCCCATGCCTACACCCCCATCCTGCTACACTCCCTGCATCCCTGCTACCCCTGCATCTTTCTACACCCTGCATGCCTGCTACACTCCCGCATCTGCTCACTCCCTGCATAAATGCTACACTCCCTGCATGAATGCTTCATCTGCACATTCTTTAACAGGCTTGGCACAGGGCTTTCTTTGGGCCCATGGTGGCTTATTTAGTAGTTGCAAGCACTAAAAAAAGTGGAATAATGACATTACTGGTATGAATGCGTGGGTGTGGGTGGGGGTCGTCTCACTTGTAAACAATAGCACACTGACGCTCCCTGGAGTGCGGCTCAGCTGGGCGCCAAGCGGAAGGTCCGGCAGAAAGTCGTAAGACGAATCAATCATCGGATGTCGATTCAAATTTCTTACTTTAAAAATCGGTTATCGAATATAACGTAAGATGATACATCGTAAGTCGGGGTACCACTGTATTATGTCAGAACCACTATTACTGGAAAGCTTCTTTACATCCTGTCTTGCTTCCCAAAGATGGTTTCAAAAACCTTGAGAGTTTTGAATGTTTTTTTTTCAGTGACAAGATTTTTTTTGCCCTTACCCTAGTGGGAAGTTTTCAAGCGTATTGGAGTGACCACACAAATTACATTGGTGATGCATGGGGAGAAAATTCCAGGAAATCTTGCTAAAATTTCAGGTAAAGATTAAATTTTTGCTATACAGTGGACCCCGAGTAACGAGCAAAATTCACTCCAGAATCCTGCTCTGCCATTCCCCGGAACAATTTACTCCCTTAAGAAATAATGTCAAGTAGGTTAGTCCATTTCAGACCCCCAAAAATACACTTACAAAAGCACTTACAATATTATACAGTACTTACATAATTGTATGATTTCCGGGTGCTCTTACTCGGGGTCCACTGTATATGAGGGGAATTATGTTTTAATTATAAGGGGTGCTGTATAGCTTTATTATATATACATCGCTCACTTTTGATGTTAATGCTTTCCCTGAAAATTATTCTTTAATCTATTATGACATTTCATTTATTTTTAAAATGAAATTTAAAAAATATACATACAGTGGTACCTCGGGATACGAGCTTAATTGCCCAGAAGGCTGTTGAGTGCTGATAAACGAATTTTTTCCCCATAAGGAATAATGTAAATTAGATTAATCCGTTTCAGACCCCAAAATACACGTAAAAAAGCACTTACATAAATACATTACATAATTTTTGGGAGTTTTGAGCTGTTCGTATCCTGAGGTACCACTGTTATATATACAGTACTCAAAAGAGTCCTTTGTGCAACAGTTCTTTGCCCTTACCAAACATACAGTGCCAGAACTCTAAAGGGTGGGGATATTTCCAGTTTTGAACTATAGTATTGGACACCTCGGGCAAGATAGTGATGGTGAAAATGTTTCTTCTGTTTTTGGGTCACCCTGCCCTGGAAGATGGCCTTTTAAAAAAAAAAAATTACATCTGTATACATTAAAAAAACAAAAACCACCAATCACTCCAAAACTAAAGTATATCCCCACCTTGCTTTCAGCATGTTACCCTTGATCCTTGAATTCCTTTCAGCCTGCGTGCTCTTTACTGTCCATTTCTGACCCTTTCCTCATAAAATGTCCTGTGCCTCTATGTTACAAGCTCATTTCCACCCCTCTACATTTTTTTTTTTTTTTTTTCCCAAAAAGTTCGGCCGTCCCACCGAGGCAGGGTGACCCAAAAAGAAAGAAAATCCCCAAAAAGAAAAAAATTTCATCATCATTCAACACTTTCACCCACACTCATACATAATCATTGTCTTTGCAGAGACGCTCAGATACGACAGCGAGAATAGTCCCTCCCAGCTGTCACTATCCCAGACCCTCCTTTAAAGTGCAGGCATTGTTCCCTTTTGGGGCTCAAGTCCAACTAAATCAATTAACTGGTTTCCCCGAATCCCTTCACAAAATGTTACCCTGCTCACACTCCAACAGATCGTCATGTCCCAAAACCATTCGTCTCCATTCACTCCTATCTAACACGCTTACACATGCTTGCTGGAAGTCCAAGCCCCGCCCACAAAACCTCCTTTACCCCTCCCTCCAACCTTTCTAGGACGACCCCTACCCCCCCCCGTCCTTCCCCTACAGATTTATACGCTTCCAAGTCATTCTACTTTGATCCATTCTCTCTAAATGACCAAACCACCTCAACAACCCCTCTTCAGCCCTCTGACAATTACTTTCAGTAACTCCACACCTTCTCCTAATTTCCACATTCCGAATTTTCTGCATAATATTTACACCACACATTGCCCTTAGACAGGACATCACCACTGCCTCCAGCCTCCTCCTCGCTGCAGCATTTGCAACCCATGCTTCACACCCATATAAGAGTGTTGGTACCACTATACTTTTGTACATTCCCTTCTTTGCCTCCATGGATAACGTTTTTTGTCTCCACAGATACCTCAACGCACCACTCACCTTTTTTCCTTCATCAATTCTATGGTTAACCTCATCCTTCATAAACCCATCCGCTGACACGTCAACTCCCAAATATCTGAAAACATTTACTTCTTCCATAATCCCTCTCTTAATGTGATATCCAATTTTTCTTTATTTAAATCGTTTGATACCCTCATCACCTTACTCTTTTCTATGTTCACTTTCAACTTTTACCTTTACACACACTCCCAAACTCGTCCACTAACCTTTGCAACTTTTCTTTAGAATCTCCCATAAGCACAATATCATCAGCAAAAAGTAACTGTGTCCATTTTGCATTTAATTCCCCATAATTTAATCCCACCCCTCTCCCCAACACCATAGCATTTACTTCTTTTACAACCCCATCTATAAATATATTAAACAACCATGGTGACATTACACATCCCTGTCTAAAACCTCTTTTCCGGGGAAATAATCCTCTCTCCTACACACCCTAACCTGAGCCTCACTATCCTCATAAAACTCTTTACAGCCTTCAGTAACTTACTACCTATTCCATAAAATGTGCCACATTGCTCCCTATCCACTCTATCATATGCCTTTTCTAAATCCATAAATACAATGAAAACTTCTTACCTTTATCTAAATACTGTTCACATGTATGTTTCACTGTAAACACTTGATCTACACATCCCCTACCCACTCTAAAGCCTCCTTGCTCATCTGCAATCCTACTCTCTGTCTTACCTCTAATTCTTTCAATAATAACCCTGCCATACACTTTACCTGGTATACTCAGTAAACTTTTTTTTTTTTTTTTTTTTTCAACAAGTCGGCCGTCTCCCACCGAGGCAGGGTGACCCAAAAAGAAAGAAAATCCCCAAAAAGAAAATACTTTCATCATCATTCAACACTTTCACCACACACATACATAATCACTGTCTTGCAGAGGAGTCAGATACGACAGCTGAGAAAAGTCCCTCCCAGCTGTCACTATCTCAGACCCCTCCTTTAAAGTGCAGGCATTGTACTTCCCATTTCCAGGACTCAAGTCCAACTAAATCAATTAACTGGTTTCCCTGAATCCCTTCACAAAATGTTACCCTGCTCACACTCCAACAGATCGTCATGTCCCAAAAACCATTCGTCTCCATTCACTCCTATCTAACACACTCACACATGCTTGCTGGAAATCCAAGCCCTTCGCCCACAAAACCTCCTTTACCCCCTTCCAACCTTTTCTAGGACGACCCCTACCCCGCCTTCCTT
The DNA here is from genome assembly GCA_009830355.1 of Cherax destructor. Taxonomy (NCBI): domain Eukaryota; kingdom Metazoa; phylum Arthropoda; class Malacostraca; order Decapoda; family Parastacidae; genus Cherax; species Cherax destructor. Next base: position 6,563 of record WNWK01031570.1, read on the forward strand.
CCCCTACAGATTTATACGCTCTCCAAGTCATTCTACTTTGATCCATTCTCTCTAAATGACCAAACCACCTCAACAACCCTCTTCAGCCCTCTGACAAATACTTTTAGTAACTCCACACCTTCTCCTAATTTCCACATTCTGAATTTTCTGCATAATATTTACACCACACATTGCCCTTAGACAGGACATCTACACTGCCTCCAGCCTCCTCCTCGCTGCAGCATTTGCAACCCATGCTTCACACCCATATAAGAGTGTTGGTACCACTATACTTTCGTACATTCCCTTCTTTGCCTCCATGGATAACGTTTTTTGTCTCCACAGATACCTCAATGCACCACTCACTTTTTTTCCTTCATCAATTCTATGGTTAACCTCATCCTTCATAAACCCATCCGCTGACACGTCAACTCCCAAATACAGTGGTACCTCGACTTACGATATTTTTTCATTCCAGAATGCTGTTCAAGTGCCATTACCAAACGAATTTATCTCCTTAAGAAATGTTGTAAAATAGACTAGTCCTTTTAGACCCCCAAAATTACACTTACAAAAGCATTTAAAAAAATAAACTTACATAAAAGGGTGAGTTTGGGGATTATCGTAAGTCGAGGTACCACTGTATCTGAAAACATTTACTTCTTCCATAATCCCTCTCTCCAATGTGATATCCAATTTTTCTTTATTTAAATTGTTTGATACCCTCATCACCTTACTCTTATCTATGTTCACTTTTAACTTTCTTTTAACTTTTTTTTTTAACTTATTCCCCTATAATTTCTACACTCTTTTATCCCCCTTCCCTTTATATAAAGGAACTATACATGCTCTCTGCCAATCCCAAGGTACCTTCCCCTCTTTCATACATTTATTAAACAAAAATACCAACCACTCCAGCACTATATCCCCCCCTGCTTTTAACATTTCTGTCATGATCCCGTCAGTTCCAGCTGCTTTACCCCCTTTCATTCTACGTAATGCCTCACGCACCTTCCCCACACTCACATCCTGCTCTTCTTCATTCCTAAACGATGTTGTACCTCCCTGGCCAGTACATGAAATTACTGCCTCCCTTTTTTCAGTGACATTTAAAAGTTCCTCAAAATATTCCCGCCATCTATCCAAATCCTCCAGCTCCCCATCTACTAACTCCCCTACTCTGTTTTTAACTGACAAATCCATTCGTTCTCTAGGCTTTCTTACCTTGTTTATCTCACTCCAAAATTTGTTCTTGGTTTCAGCAAAATTTCTTGACAGAGTCTCTCCCATTCTTTCATCCGCTCTTCTTTTGCACTCTCTCACCACTCTCTTCACCTTTCTTCACCTTTCTTTTACTCTCCATATACTCTGCTCTTCTATTTACACTTCTGTTTTGTAAAAAACTCTCATAAGCTACCTTTTTCTCTTATTACACTCTTTACTTCTTCATTCCACCACTCCTCTTCCTCCTGCACCCACCCTCCTATAGCCACAAACTTCTGCCCCACATTCTAATACTGCATTTTTAAAACTATCCCAACTTACTGAATTTTTAAAACTATCCCAACTCTCTTCAACCCCCCCACTAATACTTGCACTAGCCCACCTTTCTGCATCCCAAAATATTTTCTCCATCTCTAATAATTTCATACAGAAAACAGAAAATGAGCCTCTTGTTCCTGCATTGCACATGCATAATAAAATGCATTTTTCTATTTTTTTCCAGCAACAGTAGATAACTTCTTTGGGGCCTAGATAATGATGGACACCTCTGCCGACATGAAAATTCCAGATATCAGAGGAACTTCCAAAATCAGCATTGACAACAAACCTGACAATATGTGAAGGTTCTGAACCTTTAGACTGGGAAGTTCTGTGATACAGTATATGTCATAAATATGGTACTGTAAAACAAAATGGTTTTAGAAATAGTAGTGGATTTTTACTGCACCACTGTTTTAATATACTAAACTATATATAAATATATAACATACCTATATTTATTTTTTATAATTCTATAATAAATTTTATCTCATGATTTTGTTTTATTTAAACCCTCAATAAAAAAACTTAGGGAGGTAGGTAGACTATATGTTAGCATCCTTTACTATCAAAACCTTAATGATCATTATCACAATTGGAGCTGTCTACATATCACAACTTACCAACATCCAACTTTGATGATAATTGGAAAGGCCTAAACTAATTAATCTTCACTTATAATTTAGGTGAAAGCTCATCTAAAATCAGCTTTATCATGGTGCTCTCCTTCCTTGCATTGAACCCAAATGTTTCTCATTTTCCCAGGTGCTGTATCATAACTGATACATTACTCCACTTTCCTAATCACAGGCAAAAATTACCAATTGAAACTAGTAAATTCTTGAAATAACACGAAAGAAGCGCTTGGGTATCTTTATTGGAAATGTTTCACCTGCACAGCAAGCTTTTTCAGATGAATACAAAAGTGCCATTAATGTTAAAGACAGTGGAAGTGGAGTGTTACTATTAAGGTGTTCTCAGGGCCTAGATAAGTGGCTGAGGGACTGAACACCTTCAATCAGGGTTATTATTATTATTATTATTATTATTATAATCAAAAGAAGCGCTAAATTCAATCAGGGTTAAGGGATGAAATACCTTCAATTAATTCAAATTAAGTTGTAATAAACAGTCGATAAATAAAAAGGGTGAGTGAGAGGCTTGAACCGCAGTCTGTAAATTGACAGTCCGATGTTCTACCTCTAATAGAAAGGATTCAGAGGTAATACTCCAATCAAGGGAAGTTCCTTGACACTGGTGAGGGGCTCTTGATCTAGGGAATTGGATCTGTCCTCCAGTTCCCTGAATTGAACCTGAATACCTTCCATCCCCCCCACATGTGCTGTATAATCCTACGGGTTTAGCTCTCCCCCATGATTATTATAATATTCTTACCCCCTCCCACCCCACCTCAAGGCCACATCGTCTATGAACTCAAATTAAGTTGTAATAAACAACTGTTCAGGAATAAACAGAAGGGTAAAGAGGGGTTCAAACTGTGGCAAGGCAGAAGGTATCAGTGGCATGGGCTACCATATACATACATGTGGTTATTAGTCGACATGTGACCTGACCAAATCCCACCACTCCTATGCCCAGCGTGCTAGGTCGTGTGAGGTCATATCTCATACTAGACTTCCATTGTCCTACCATTCCATCACTCCCCAACAAAGCAAGAAATCACGAAAGCGCTTGGAACCTCGCTACTCCTTCACTGTAGCTATCTTGCGCACACATAGGTAGCCACAGTGAAACAGTATTATAACAACTATATACAATACTGTACTAAGTATTATGTCTTAATTTTTTCATATATAATATTTATGCTTTACCTCCGATTTCCTCAGTTATACTCACCATCCCCCAGACCAAAGGAAAGGATTTTCAGATATTGCTTTCCTGGTTAGAGTACCAACACGCCGCCTGTGCAGGTCTGGACGTCACTGCAGCATTATAGTTCTCATGATAATGATCATTTTATTTCCTTGTAAAGCTTACAGTGTTTGGTTTACATTACATTTCGATTACAAAGATGGCCACTAGCATGCCTAAGCATTTCGGGCAGATTAATACTATGTCTAGGGCTCTGGTGGTCTGGTGGCTAAAGTTCTCGCTTCACACGGCGAGGGCCTGGGTTTGATTCCCAGCCAGGGCAGAAACATTGGGCGTGTTTCTTTACACCTGTTGTCTATGTTTCCCATCAGTAAAATGGGTACCTGGGTGTTAGTCGACTGGTGTGAGTCGCATCCTGGGACATTGACCTAATCTGCCCGAAATGCTCAGCATAACAAGGGACTTTCTATATAGTAATATGTCTGATGTCAGCTAGGCCTGTACACCATGTACATGTACTTGTAGTAAATAAAGATATTATTATTACTCAATAATGGTTTAGGTCGTGGCCGTGTGAACCACCTCACATGGTTTTTGGGTCTCAATAACCTTCACGAGGTATCCTATCATCTCAACTTCTACATCTGTATGGCTTCCCCATCTCAGCATGTGCCTTGGTTAAATTTCTGGGACTTATCGAGTGCCAAATATCATAGGAGACCCAAGTTATGTGGGTTTGAGATAGAAAATCCTTATGATAATAATAAATAATAATAATCTTTATTTCTATAAGTACATGTACAAGGTATACAAGCCTAGGTGACATCAGTGACACTACTATATAGAAAGCCGCTTGTTGTGCAGAGAATTTCGGGCAATTCAGGTAAATTTTGTCCCAGGATGCGACCCACACCAGTCGACTAACATCCAGGTACCTGTTTTACTGATAGGTGAACAGGGACAGTAGGTGTTTCAAGAAAACACGTCCTAATGTTTCCACCCGTTAGTTCCAGCCTTGAATTTAGCACCCAGAAGGCCCCCAATGAAAATAAAGTCACTGACCTTTTTATTGGGTCATTCTAGTGGTGATTTACACATACGTTGCAATTGCTGCAGGTATTCTTACTGGGATACCTAATGAATTAGTTTTACCTAGTATGGATAATTCAATATCTTCTTGAATTTTCAAAGAAAACGTAATTTTTAACGTGTAACTAAGTATAAACTAATTTCTACAGTATAGTGTTGAGTAGTGTTAACAGGCTGTTTATGGGGTGACTACTACTCAAGAGGAAAATGATCGACTCAGCAAACCTTCAAAACTAAGGATGCCAAGCCAGTGATTTAAGTCAATCAATAAAAAAAAACACTTTCCCGACACTACTCAAGACAGCAGGGGTTGCACCAATTCACAAAGGTGGTGACCCGGTGACCCCACAGATATAGACAACTATAGGTCAATATCAAACTTACCGTTGCTATCCAAACTCTTTGAGAAACTCGTTCACGAGAAATTATATTCGTTTATCACAGCACAAAGCATACTCAACCCCTGCCAATTTGGCTTCAGAAAAAAATAAAAGCACAAATGATGCAATTGTAAAAATGCTGGATCTGCTTTACACAGCACTGGAAAATAAGGAATATCCATTAGGACTCTTTATTGACTTAAGGAAAGCTTTTGACTCAGTAGACCACGGCATCCTACTCCAAAAACTTGACCATTATGGTATAAGAGGCCATACACTTGCATATTTCAAATCCTACCTTACTAATAAGTATCAGTACGTCACCATTAAAGACACAACCTCATCAAGAAGGCCTCGGTCAGATGACCAAAAGCTTTAACGGTGAGTCATCTGACTAAGACCCACGTCAGGAAACACTTGTCCTGTTTCCTGACGAACCTTACCTAGCAAGCAGGTGTTGCACAACTGAACATTAAGATCGACAACACTCCTATTGCTTAACATAATGAGGGCAAATTCCTGGGCCTACACCTCGACAGCAACCTGAAATTCAGCACCCATATCCAACACATAAAAAAGTATCCAAAACGGTTGGGATCCTCTCCAAGATATGCTACTACGTGCTATTTGTGCTTGGGGATCAGCAGCAGCAATACACCTAAAGCCAATAATAACCCAACAAAAAGCCTCAGTAAGAATTATTAAGCAATCCAATACTAGGCAACACCCCCCCCACTCTTCAAAGATCTAAACTTACGGTAAAGAACATCCACACTTACTACTGTGCAACCTACATTTACAAAATCATAAATTCCAATATTAACCCTGAACTAAAACACTTTCTTTATAGTTGTGACAGGACCCACAGGCACAACACCAGACACAGAAATCTATATGACATTCCCCGTGTCCGGCTAAACCTATACAAAAATTCAATGTACATTAAAGGGCCTAAAATCTGGAACTCCCTGCCTGAAAACTCTAGAACTGCAGACAACCATCACTTTCAAAACTACCATTAAAAAACATCTTATCACCCTGACGCACCCCACTGTCAGCTAACTCCATGAATACCACCTCTTACTTGTATCATGCATACATAAAAAACAAACTAGACTTACTCTCGATATATGTGATTCCCCCCAATATACACTTACACTCACCCAAATGACTGTAAACATAAAATTTTGAATAAAGCTTTTGCCTGACAAATCTTAAACTAGTCATAAGTTTGCCTGAGATACTCCAATATATGAGCTTTATTAGAAACTGTTTCAAGCGAAGACAAAACCATTCTCATTGCTAATTTAATAAACTGTAATGCAGCTATCATTCGTCGCTCAACCTTGGTGTCGAGCGGACGTGCGACTAGCCTGCCTCTACCGGCGCCTTGTGACATTGTTGTTTTCACAACATGGCGCAGTTGGGTCGTCGCCGAGTTAACACTGTGTATCCAGATGATTCGTGGGGCTGTGTCGGGCCAGAATGCTTCTGTTCTACTGACTACCATTGTACGCGACGTCTACGGATTGGAGAATGACGACTTGTGTGGTGTGGCTATAAATGGTGCATATAGATTCTTCATTAAGCTTCGCACTGCCGATGTGTATGAGAGGATTGTCGCCAGGTTTCAGGAAGTACCTGTGGATGTGAATTCGGCAGTAACGGTGTGTCTTCACGACGTATCCAGGTACTACGTTTGGGTCAAGGTCCGTAATTGCCCATTTGAGGCGACGGAGTCTGATTTGAGAACAGTTTTTGAGAGATATGGAACTGTTCATACGGCGACGGTGGGCAGGTGGTCGGAAGGGATGTTTCAAGGTCTGCTGGAGGGAACGTTTACGTTAAAAATGACGTTACGCCATCCCATCCCTTCCTACATACTGTTGGAGGACTTCAGGACTCAAGTCATGGTTACCTATGCGGGGCAACGTCGTACATGCAGGTTGTGTGGGGCCTATGACCATATGGCTGTGCAGTGTGGTAAAAGGACGGGCCCAAAGGATGTTGGACATCAACGAGTCTCTTCGGTGCATCGTACGGTGGAGCGTGGGTCGGACAACCCTATGTCGGGTGCAAGTTGGAGTGCTGAGGTGGACAGGTCGGAATCTTTGGAGGATGGATGTGCGACCTTGCCAGGGGTACCGGAATCATCTGTCCAGGAGCCTGGAGCCGTGGGAGGAGTATCGGCGGCTGATGAGAGGATAGCAGAGGAGGCGTTTGCTACGGTGTTGCAGGACCTTTGGGCACCCCAGGTCAGGTGTGTGTGGACGAACCTGCAGCTGCCTTGGAGTCAGCGGTGGACAGGGAAGCTGAGGTGGGTGGCCTCTCTGGGGCTAGTGCCTCAGCCGCAGGACGGCTGCTTCACGTGGAGGCGGAGGTGCACTTGATGGCCTCCAGGAGGTGGGTATGGAGGAAGAAAGTGCGTCACGAAGAGAGCGGCCCAGTCTGATACGGACGACGTGCTCACACCGGCGCAACGTCCGGGTAAGAAGATGTGGGCTGATGTAGCGAGGGGTGATGTTGGAGGTCCCAGGGACAGAGACTCTTGAAAGGTGGTTCCCGAGACTCTGGGAGTGACCGTGGTGGCACTCGGGGAAAGGGGATCGGCAAGTGCCAGTGCCTAAAAACCCCTCTGTCGGTTTCAAGTGCTTTACCGTGAATATTAATGGTTTGTGTGATAAGATGAAGCGTGAATGGTTTCGTGGGTATTTGGTGAGGTATGGTATAGACGTTTTTTGTACAGGAACATAACCACAAGTATGGTTGTCAGTTACTGATTGAAGGATAACTGTTTACGCCAACCCTTGAGATTAAAGGGGGGTGGCGATAAATTGGGAACCGTTTGTTGTCCATCACAGTGAGGAGGGGGGGGGGGGGCGGGTCATACGGGTGGATGGATCATGGGGGAGGGATCGGTGTCCTTTTGTGTATTTATGGGCGGAAGCAGATGGTAGGTAAAGAGGGGTTTTTGTGAGGGATGTGTTATTTATCACCTACGATCGCTACCTGCGACGGTGGTGGGTGGTGATTGAATGGGACACGCGAGACGTGGAACCAAGGGGGGGGGTATTGTTCGGTTTTTTGCGGGGGATCTGTTACGGGGGTGTGGTTGGTGGATGTGGGGGGTGCTGCATGGGACGGGAGCACACGGGAGGAGGGTTATGCTGCTCGGCTGGATCGGTTATATGTGACTAGGGGGAAGGAGAGGTGTGTGTTTGGGATGGGTTTTTTTGGACCACAGGGGGTTTTGGGGATTTGGGGTGGAGGTTGCCTCCGGTACGGGAGTTTTTGGGGAAATTAAAGTCCGGTTTTGAGGGAAGGGGGGGGATACGTTTGGGGGTTTTTTGGGGCAGGTTGTGGTCCGAGGTGCGGGGGGTGGGGATTTGTTACTCTGGGGGAAAAGGGCTAAGGGCAAGATAAGGGACTTCTAGTTAGACGGGGAGGGGGGATAATCAGTTTTTTATGGACTTATTGGTATTTGAGGGGAGTTAAGGATTATGGGAGAGGATGTGGGAGTGCGGGTTTACCCTGTTGTGGAAATAGAGGGGTTGAAAGATAAAATTCGGGTTTTGCAAAATGAAAGGTTTGATGCTGCAAGGGTGGCGGGTGGGTTAGAGGAGGTGGTATGGGGGACAAGCCGTCGGCATGTGTCCTGCGAGGGCAGGCATGTAGGCGCGAGCGACAGAAATTGTAAGGTTGTGTGTGCATGAGGACTTGGGAGGGTATAGGGTGGGGCAAGAGTTGGTTACACAGAGGGCATGGGACGTATGTGGATGGGTGGTATGGGTCATATGAGGAGCGGAGGGGTGCAGGAGGAGGCTTTAAGGGATATGGGTGGTTGGGTGCAAATTGAGAGGGGGATAGGGAGGGGTTGAGTGGTGATATTGTGGAGGATGAAGTGTGGACGGCCTTGATGGGTATGAGCGGGGGAAAAGGCGCCAGGGATAGACGGATTACAGTGATTTTTAAAAGCATTGGGGGTTTTAAAGGGTTTTTAGTGCAGTTGTTAAATGTCATAAAAAGAAGGGGGTGTCTTGGGGGATTCACAGTCTACGGTATTGTGGTTATGGTGCCAAAGAGGACTAGTCAAGACGGTGAGGGACTATAGGACTATTTCCTTATGTCCGGATTATGTTATTTGGAAAATATTAGGCAATCGTTTAAAAGGGGTCTTAGATAAGGTTTTGTTAAAGTCAATATGGGGTCCCGGGAAGGTCTATGTACGTGGGGCATGGGGTTTTCGGGGTTTTTGAGAGTAGGCAGAAGGAGGGAGGGGGGTTAGCACTGGATTGGAGGGCAGCGTATGATGTTGGGGAGCTGCGTAGGAGCATTATGAGGTGGCAAGGGTTTGGTAAGGAGATGGTGAGTTGGGCAGGGCTTTTGTCTGGGGAGCAAGTATTGTGTGCAGTTGAATGGGAGGGGGGGCAGCGTCAGGATGGGAAGGGGTTACGTCAGGTTCCCTTCTCAATTTTGTTCATGCCTGCAGGAACCATTTTATAGGGCTGTAGAAGCGTCTGTTCGGGGGCAGGGAAAGGGGGATCTGGGTGTTGGGGAAACCTGGTATAGTGGGCTATTTGGATGCCGACGATTTTTAGAACGGGGGGGGATTAGAGCGTGTGGGCAGGGTCTTGAGGTTTTTGGGGAGGCGGCGGGGTTTAATGTAAATGAGGATAAGTCGAAATTCATGAGTTCGGGGACTGGGAGGGGGTGGTGGGCGGGGGTTCTTGTGGAAGGTGGTGTTTAGGGGGGATCGGGTGAAGATTTGGGTGTGGGATATGAGGGATGCGAGGAAAGGTGGTTAATTCGGGGGGTGTAGTACAGAGGGTGTTGGGTAGATTAGATGGTTTGAGGCCATCACATCCACGCTGCACCAACGGGTAATAGTGGTTAATGTGTTGCAAAAGTAAAATATGGCTGTGGCGGTTTACCCGTTGGTGCAGGGGGACGCAGAAGTTGTTGCGTGGGTTTTTCGTTTTATTTGGGGATCGGGTTGGATTGGTTCGAAGGGGTGGTTATCCCGTTGCCAGGAGGGCTAGGGTTGATTTTGGAATGCAGATTGAAGGTTTTTATGTGAAGCGGGGTTACCTGAGGGTGGTTGGGGGGTGGGGAGGGGTAGGGCTTGCAGAGGATATAAGGAGGGGTGGGGAGGGAGGGATTTAAGGGAATGTGAGGACATGTTACGGGTCCTACATTGTTGAGATCCCACATATGAGGGTCAGGACTCTTTAGAAGGCGGGGCGGTCTCGGGAGGTGGCAGGGGGGGGGGTACCCTCTGATGCTGGAAAGGATATTTGGGGGAGGTTAAGGAGATTGCGGCTTCTCCATGTGGAGGGGGGTATTTTCCGGTTTCTTCATGGGTTTTACCGTCAGGGGTGGTTTTTCGTAACAGAGGTTTCGGGTAGATGGGAGTGTCAAGCTTTGGGGAGGATAATCGATAGTGTATATTTTTGTGGCGTTTGGGTGTTGTGAGGGAATGGTTGGGGCGTGTGATTTGCTTAGTGGGGGGTGGATTGTCAGTGTTGAGGGAAACTTAGTTTGGATGTGGGAGGAGTGGGGGTGGAGGTTCAGAGGGCAGTGGCGTATGTAATGGCAGATTTTGTTTTCATTTCATGGGCTATGGGGGATAAAGGGGTTAGTGAACGACGGATGGCACTGGCAGCAGGGTTTTTAGAACGAAGTGCCGAAATAGGGACCTCTTGGGGAAGGTGGGTGAGGATTTTCCTGTGGGTTACAGGGATTTACCATGGGGGTCTTGTGGTCCTTGTGAGTGTCAGGGTATCCGACGGGCTGGTCTCCCGTGGGGGGGTATTGTGAGGCATTGAGTGCGGTTGTTGGAGCTCGGTGATTGTGCGTGAGGGATCGAGGTTGGTTAGCTTAGGGGTATCACTGTATTGTTGTATGTGTTTGTATGCACGTAGTGTGTGGAAGGGCATTTACATTGTCCTGTTGGGGTTTTGATGTGTGGTTTAGTATTGATGTATCACTTGTAACTTTTGTGATATGGCCGAGCTGGTCTCGAGACCCTATGGGGTTCTCATAATGTATATAGTGTGAAAGTGTGTCTCAGTGGTGTAGGTTTGTGTAGAGCGCTTTGTATATTTGCTCTTTAGTTAGTGTTGGTTGTGTTGAGTTGTTGTAATGATATTGACTGTAAAATGTATGTCTTGTACACAGTATTTGGGATGATGGTTTTGCCTTACGTTATCGCTTTATTGCATATTTTCTCTTATATTTAAGAGTTTTGTATATGTTATACTTGTGTTTCAATAAAATATATAAAAAAAAAAAAAAAAAAAAAAAAAAAAAATTAGTATCCTATAATATGTAAACCACACATTGTAACCAATATTTCATATGCAAACCTCACATTGTAATCTATACAGATAAATAAACATTTGTATTTGTACTTGTTCTATCTAGGCTGGAGTACTGATATGCACTATCGGCCCCTTTCAAGGCAAGCAAAATTGCAGACCTGGAGAATATACAGAGTAAGTTTATTCAGGTATACACAAATACAGTTACATAGATTATCATACATAGCAGCATATGTGTAGAGAACCTAGGATAACCCAAAAAAGTCAGGCAGAGTGACTTATTTCCAATACAATAAAGCACATCAATTATGGAAACTTTTGAATTCCCTTGACCTGTACTCCTTGGAATGCAGGCGAGAAAGATACATCTCTTAATTTATACATGGGAAATTCTAGAGGGACTAGTCCGAAATCTGCACACGGAAATCATTCCCTACGAAAGCAAGAGAGACTGCAGGCGGTGCAACATACCCCCAATGAAAAGCAGAGGCGCCATGAGTACACTAAGAGAAAGCAATAAGTGTCAGGCCCAAGACTGTTCAACTGTCTCCCAGCTTACATAAGGGAGATTACCAAACCCTAAGATGATGCATTGGATCCAGAGGGCTTGTAGCAGCGATTCTCCCTGAACATTTAAGGGACAAGATTGGAGTCCATGACCAAAAGTTCGTTAACGGAGCCAAGATCTGGGATAATCTAACGGGCTCTGAAACCACACCTGCTTGCCCCAACAACTACAAACAGTCGAACTGGGATGGACCAATAGTAGAGAATATAGCCTCAACAATGCTTCAGAGCGTGTAAGGGAAGAATAGAGCCCGCCTTCTGGCAGTGAAAGCTCCTCATGCAGGGGACTTTCTGTTGGCTGTTCCCAACTCCAGCCTTGGCACACGCCTCGACTTGCCGCCCCTATTCTCGCCGAACACAGGTGCATTTGTGGCAGTGAAGCAGCAGACCGATTCGGTCCATGGTCTTGTGTGTCGTAAATCGAGGGAAAGATTGCAAGACATGAAGAGGTTAATAACATTATCAAGAGGAGCCTCACAATAGCCGGATGCCCAGCAGTAAGGAAGCCACCCGAACTATGCAGATCTGATGGCATACAAAAGCGTCCAGATGGTATCACCCTTCAAGCCTGGACAGACGGCAAGCAGGCGGTGTGGGACTACACATATGCATCTACCTTGGCTGATACCTATCTCCAATACACCAGGGAGGAAGGAGGGGCAGCTGTCACCTTCAGGAAGTCCCAAAAGTCGAGAAATTACGGAGAACTTGCCAATCATTATATGTTTGCTCCCATAGGCTCGGAGACCCTTGGCTCATGGGGAAAGGGTGCATCTAAGTTCCTCAAGGAGCTGAGCAAAAGACTCAACAGGGTAACTAGGGATCCCAGGGCAGCTAGTTTTCTGTTCCAGCGACTCAGTGCTGCTGTTCAGAGGGGTAATGCCTGCTGTATTTTGGGCACGCGCCCCAGCTCTGAGGAGCTGGATGAAATTTTCGCATTATAATCAATGACAAACATGTAACAATATGTACTGGACATGTATCTCTCACACCTCATGTACTGTATATGCCATCTTTATATCAACAATGTATCTCTTAAATCTTTTGCACCATATTATGTAATAAAATATATCTATTGGGTAGTGGAATATACCTATTGGGAAGTGGAATATTCAAATGGCTTCAGGAAGAAATACAAATATTCTTCCTTTAAGCCTTTTTATCCACTTCTCCGAGGCTATGGGTCCTACAATTTGCACCAGAGGTGGACCCCATCCTATATACTATATAATATATATATATATATATATATATATAATATAAATTATTGTAACCACGAACAAGTGGTATTGATCAATAACAACACTGTGACTAGCCAAGGACTCGAACCCATGTGTTTTGCCGCCTCATGGTGAGCGAAACTACATGACGCTCTAACCCACAGGACCACCAAATCCTACAAGAATCACGCACCCAGCAGAGTTAGGAGTGTTACCTTGATCAGAGAACAAACGATGGTGTGGTGCCTCTGAGCTAATTTCATTCTACTCCCGTTTGGTGTACTAGCCCCAACAAGTAGTATTTTTATATTGTAACCACGAACAAGTGGTATTGATCGGATCACGGTAAAACACCTAGACATGCTGGGTGCGTGATTCTTGTAGGATTTGGTGGTCCTATGGGTTAGAGCGTTATGTGGTTTTTGCTCACCATGAGGGGCCAAAATAACATGGGTTCGTGTCCTTGGCTAAGTAGTGTTGTTATTGATAAAAATATATATATATATATATATATATATATATATATATATATATATATATATATATATATATATATATAACGTTGAAGAGCTACACCAGTATGGGTCATTCACGGCAAAGCGGTGGAGGCTCGATCCTTCCGCTAATCAGAAGTGAATCAATAACACTCAGCATAAACAGCTAATACTGAAACATTACAGCAATTTTATTTTGTGAGGTTGAGAAGACACAACAACAAAACTGGAGCTTGTTCAAACAGGACTCCATCAGGCAGACAATACGCAGAGATTCACCCGTAATTCAATACTGAATGGTCAAATGATTCTGGTTGTTTCCAACATGGATCGCTGAAATTTTGTGAGGATGATCAATTGAGTTTTACTCTGATTTTGCCGGCGCGTGTACGTATGATGAGGATTTTCTTCTGTTTTTATTGAGTGCTTTTTTTTAGGTATGGGTAAATGCTGCTTTTATAAATCAGATGCAGGGAAAGCGGTCAAAAATGAATAATGCATTATGAGCACAAATATGAAAATTCATACCAAAGTTATGCATATGCTAATGTAATCTATATGAGCATACGGGAATAATTTCTGTGTTGTCATATTTATTGTTAACAGTTCCAGGTGATGATGCCATTATGGTCAACGACTACAATATTCGCATCTCTATTGAATAAAAAGTCATAATACAGTGGCTAAAATAACACACAATTAACTCTTTAATGGTCCATTTAGGACCGAAACGTCGTCATAAGTTTCAGTCCCTTAAGTGGTTGCTTGAATTTAGCTCCAGTAAATGCAATGTCATGAAGACTGGGGAAGGAGCAAGAAGACTGGAAACAGGGTATAGCACAGGGACACAGTATAACGCCAGAGGCTCACAGCCTCTGCAGCCAACGTTAATCTGGCAAGTCTAAGCGTAGCCTTCAGGAATTTCGGCTAGTCCGGGTCCAGTATACAACATACGTTAGGCCTATCTTGGAGCATGCAGCACCAACATGGAACCCACACCTGAAAAAGTATGTGAAGAAACTGGATAAAGTGCATGTTAAGGAGCATACACTACGCGGAAAGGCTGATGGAATTGGACGTAATATTGGAGGACAGAAGAACCAAGGAAGGACATAATAACAACATGCAAAATACTCAGGAAAATTGATAAAGGTAGACAGGGTAAGGCTGTTTGAGAGGCGAGAAACGGGACCCAGGAACACTGTTGTAAGTGAGTCACTGTGTTAGGAAGTGTTTCTTCAGAGTGGTCGGGAAGTGGAATGATCTAGGTGAGGCAGTGAAGACAGGCTTCATACATGGTTTTAAGATCAGGTACAATAGGGCCCACGAGGCTAAGAGGGAGTGAACCTGAAGAGTGGCAAGTTAAGAGGCAACGCCAAGATCTGAGAATTGACTCCTGTAGCCACAAACAGGAGAGTTCACCCATTCACTGCTACAGTCATCTTCCCCATGCAAGCTTCACCTCACAGATCCGCTGCTGAAAGCACCACTCATGTAGACACCGTCTCACCCATCCATTGCTACAATCACCCTCACCCATCACTCCACGTAGGGTGTCCTGGGGAAAATTGCCCCCAGGGAAGAAATGCTAAAATGTTGGTGTTTTTTTCTAAACCTGCCTTCAAAGTTCCAGGAATGAATGAGTCTTCTTCTTCCAGGATGGAAAACACTAGTTAAATAAATTCTCCCGGGATCTCCTCACTCGGGGGACTGATGGAATCAAATAAAATTTTAATTCATTACCGACGGTGGGATCTCACCAAGTAACCAGAGTCGCCTGTTTCACTCTGGTGACCTATATATGTTGAGAGAAAACCCACACGTGGACAATACAATACAGAAGAGAGATTAGTTACACATTTGATCTTCAGCTGGAAGAAGACACAACTGCAGGTCTACCTCACATCCACTTATGTACTTTTATAACCTATTTTTGAAACTACACAAGGTTTTCTAGCCTCACTGGCGCCACACACACACACACACACGACTGAAGTGTTGAACCTGTCACCAGAGGTACGCATCAATTGAATAACCTGTACATGAAATGCTCAACTGGCAAATCTAATCATAGCATTCAGGAATCTTAATAGTCATTCACGGCATATATACTGTCAAGCCCATCTTGAAATATTTAGCACGAACATTTAACGCTCATCTGATAAAAAAATATATATAAGGAACCGGAGAAAGTGCAAAGGTATATAACAAAACTAGTCTCAGGGCTAAAGGTAATGCGCTATGAGGAGAGGATGAACGAAATGAATGTGAAGACATTAGATTGTAGACGAAACAATTAGGCACGTAAACGACATATAAATTATTCAGAAGACTTGATAGGGTAGATAGGAACTGCTCGAGAGGCGGGAAGCAGGCACACGAGGGCATAGTTCGAAGATGAATATACAGATGAATCTGTAATGTCAGGCAATATTTCTTTAGCCAGCGGGTGATCAGGAAGTGGAATGGCCTTGACGAGGGTTTAATGGAGGTTGGCTCCATACATAGGTTGAAGTATAGTATGACAAGACCCACGAGTTGAGGGAGGAAACCCAGCTAGTGGCAAATCAAGAGGCGGGGGGGCAAGAGCCGAGACTGACCCCCCGCAAAAAAGATAGGTG
>WNWK01031571.1:0-22607 GCA_009830355.1 Cherax destructor
GGCCCATACTAGAATATGCAGCACCAGTCTGGAACCCACACCTGGTCAAGCACGTAAAGAAACTAGAGAAAGTGCAAAGGTTTGCGACAAGGCTAGTTCCACAACTCAGGGGTCTGTCCTATGGAGAAAGGTTGAGGGAAATAGGACTAACAACACTGGAGGAAAGAAGGGTCAGAGGAGACATGATAACGACATACAAAATACTGCGGGAATCGACAAGGTAGACAGGGACAGGATGTTCCAGAGAGGGAACACAGAAACAAGGGGACACAACTGGAAGCTGAAGACTCAGATGAGTCAAAGGGATGTTAGGAAGCATTTCTTCAGCCACAGAGTAGTCAGGAAGTGGAATAGTCTAGAGAAAGATATAGTGGAGGCAGGAACCATACATAGTTTTAAGACGAGGTATGATAAAGCTCATGGAGCAGGGAGAGCAGAGACCCAGTAGCGGACAGCGAAGAGGCGGGGCCAGGAGATGAGTCTCGACCCCTGCAACCACAATTAGGTGAGTACACACACACACACACACACACATATATATATATATATATATATATATATATATATATATATATATATATATACACATAAATATAAACATTATCTCTACGTCCATAGTAGGACTCGAACCAGCAAATTCTGCATCAAAGTTCACAGTACTTTACCCACGGCGCCAAACCTCAAATAAGTATGGGAGCCCATACCCTGGGGCACCAGGCTTATTTTCAAAGTTGTTTCATCAATTCCTGCCACATGCAATGGACAACGAAAGAGATTTGAAATGCTTAACAATTCGCAAAGAGGCAAAATTATTTACAAACATTATCTCTACGTCCACAGCAGGACTCGAACCTGCAAACTCTGCATCAGAGTTTGCAGGTTCGAGTCCTGCTGTGGACGTAGAGACAATGTTTGCAAATAATTTCGCCTGTTTGCGAAATTATTTACACATATTATCTCTAAGAAAGAATAAAAACTAAAATGAATAGAAAATATAAATACGTTTCCAATTGCCTAGTTATATTTCTCGTTAAATTGTGAACTAAACATATTTTGGGAATTCTAATCATCCTGAGATCTAGAAATTGCTCAGCGACCAGCCATCAACTGGTAGATCGCGTTTAACGTTTTGCCCACCCCTGATCTAGACTATGGCTGATGTTCCTTTATATTTTTATAAGTTTTAACCCATGGAGTGATCATCTTAAAAAAAGGTTTAAAAATCTATTTCTTATCAATACGATCAAGACGGGTTAAATAGCATCAATTTCTCACGCCCAAGAAGTTGACAAGTCAACTTCGATTCTTATTAATCTTTTTCCATTTAAATTCCATTGGTTGCGTGACACCTTTGGCACCTCTGATATGTTGGTAATGGCTGGCTATTAATCTCTAAAGGCACTGGGCAAAATATAAGAGGGCCATGTTATTCTGAGATGTTGATGGGAGTAAAGGAAAAAATAGCAATAGAGAGGGGTAAGGAAGAGAGGGTAAGGAAGGGAGGGGTAAAAAAGAGAGGGTTAAGGAAGAGAGGGTAAGGAAGAGAGGGTTAAGAAAGAGAAGGGTAAGGAAGAAAGGGTTAAGGAAGAGAGGGGTAAGGAAGAGAGGGTTAAGGAAGAGAGGGTAAGGAAGAGAGGGGTAAGGAAGAGAGGGTTAAGGAAGAGAGGGTTAAGGAAGAGAGGGTTAAGGAAGAGAGGGTTAAGGAAGAGAGGGTTAAGGAAGAGAGGGTTAAGGAAGAGAGGGTAAGGAAGAGAGGGTTAAGGAAGAGAGGGTTAAGGAAGAGAGGGGTAAGTAAGAGAAGGGTAAGGAAGAGAGGGTTAAGGAAGAGTGGGTTAAAGAAGAGAGGGGTAAGTAAGAGAAGGGTAAGGAAGAGAGGGTTAAGGAAGAGAGGGTTAAGGAAGAGAGGGGTAAGTAAGAGAAGGGTAAGGAAGAGAGGGGTAAGGAAGAGAGGGTTAAGGAAGAGAGGGTTAAGGAAGAGAGGGGTAAGGAAGAGAGGGGTAAGGAAGAGAGGGTTAAGGAAGAGAGGGTTAAGGAAGAGAGGGATAAGGAAGAGAGGGTTAAGGAAGAGAGGGTTAAGGAAGAGTGGGTTAAGGAAGAGAGGTGTAAGGAAGAGTGGGTTAAGGAAGAGAGGGTTAAGGAAGAGAGGGGTAAGGAAGAGTGGGTTAAGGAAGAGAGGGTTAAGGAAGAGAGGGATAAGGAAGAGTGGGTTAAGGAAGAGAGGGGTAAGGAAGAGTGGGTTAAGGAAGAGAGGGGTAAGGAAGAGAGGGTTAAGGAAGAGAGGTTAAGGAAGAGAGGGGTAAGGAAGAGAGGGTTAAGGAAGAGAGGGGTAAGGAAGAGAGGGTTAAGGAAGAGAGGGTTAAGGAAGAGAGGGGTAAGGAAGAGAGGGGTAAGGAAGAGAGGGTTAAGGAAGAGAGGGTTAAGGAAGAGAGGGATAAGGAAGAGAGGGTTAAGGAAGAGAGGGTTAAGGAAGAGAGGGGTAAGGAAGAGAGGGGTAAGGAAGAGAGGGGTAAGGAAGAGAGGGTTAAGGAAGAGAGGGTTAAGGAAGAGAGAGGTAAGTAAGAGAAGGGTAAGGCAGAGAGGAGTAAGGAAGAGAGGGTTAAGGAAGAGAGGGATAAGGAAGAGAGGGGTAAGGAAGAGAGGGAGAGAGAAATGTGCAGTTGTAAACGTTATGTAATCATGTGTGTGTACTCACCTAGTTGTACTCACCTAATCGTGGTTGCAGGGGTCGAGTCATAGTTCCTGGCCATGCCTTTTTACTGGTAGCCACTAGGTCCACTCTCCCCCTGCTCCATGAGCTTTAGCATACCTCGTCTTAAAGCTATGGATGGTTCCTGCCTCCACTACGTTACTTTCCAGACTATTCCACTTCCTGAAAACTCTATGACTGAAGAAATACTTCCTAACATCCCTTTGACTCATCTGAGTCTTCAACTTCCAATTGTGACCCCTTGTTTCTGTGTCCCATCTCTGGAACATCCTGTCTTTGTCCACCTTGTCGATTCCTCGCAGTATTTTATATGTCGTTATCATGTCTCCCGTAACCCTTCTGTCCTCCAGTGTCGTGAGGCCGATTTCCCTAATGCAGCCTGTACAAGTCTCTTTGTAGTTCTGCCTGATCCTCATCAGATTTAATTCTCCTCATTAACTTCACATCATCAGCAAACAGGGATACTTCTGAGACTATCCCTTCTGTCATGTCATTCACATATACCAAAAACAGCACTGATTCTAGGACTGACCCCTTTGGAACCCCGCTCGTCACAGGCTACATTTGCCATCTTCCATGCCTCCGGTAGTTGCTCAGTTTCAATGGATGTGTTGAAAATTGTTGCTATTGGCACACACTGCGTCTCTGCTCCCTCTCTAAGGACCCACGGAAAGATGTTGCCAGGTCCCACCACTTTTGAGGTATCGAGTTCACATAGCAGCTTCTTCACCTCCTCCTCGGTTATGTGTATTTCATCCAGCACTTGTTGGTATACCTCCCTATTCTGACTTCCCTGAGTCCTTCCTGTCTCCACTGTGAATACTTCTTTAAATCTCACGTTGAGCTCCTCACATACTTCTTGGTCGCTTCTTGTGAACTTCCCACCTTCCTTCCTCAGCCTGATTACCTGGTCCTTGACTGTTGTTTTCCTCCTGATGTGGCTATACAATAGCTTCAGGTGAGACTTGACTTTCGATGCTATGTCGTTTTCATATTGTCACTGGGCCTCTCTCCTTATCTGTGAATATTCGTTTTTGGCTCTTCGACTAATCTCTTTATTTTCCTGGGTCCTTTGCCTTCTGTACTTTTTCCATTTTCTAGCGCACTTAGTTTTTTACACCTTTGGGTGAACCAAGGGCTCGTTCTGGTCTTTCCATTATTTCTGTTAACCTTGGGAACAAACCTTTCCTCTGCCTCTTTGCATTTTGTTGTTGTCACGTAGTCCATCATTTCGTTCACTGATTTTCCTACCAATTCTCTTTCCAACTGAACCTCTTGCAGGAAGTTCTTCATGCCTGTGGAGTCCCCCCTTTTGTAGTTTGGCTTCTCCCATCCTATTCCATCTACCCTCTCCACTTGTGTGTGTGTGTGTGTGTGTGTGTGTGTGTGTGTGTGTGTGTGTGTGTGTGTGCGTGAGTGTGTGTGTGTGTGTGGGTGCACAACATTTGCGTGTGCAATTCTTTTCCCTATCTATTTTTTTTCTTTCAGCCCCGTACACAACATCCATCTTCCCCACGATCTCTCTCTCTCTCTCTCTCTCTCTCTCTCTCTCTCTCTCTCTCTCTCTCTCTCTCTCTCTCTCTCTCTCTCTCTCTCTCCCTGTACGGGCCACCCCAGAAGATAGTGTCTCATTAGTAAACACAGAGTCCATCCAATGCCACTTATCCTGTCTGCGCACATAAATACTGTCTATTAGCACCCGCGTTCCCATTTGTCGGCAGGCGCGCTAACACCCACCACACTCTAACACACTCGTATCACCCCTAACATTCTGACACTCACGTGAGCTCTAGCACACTAACACTCACGTTCGAGTTCTAACATTCTGACACTCAGACGAGCGCTGACACTAACTCATTCATGCAAGTTATGCGAGACCTATCACACTAACACACTCACGAGAGTCCTAATGCACTAACATACTCACCAGAGTTCTAGCACACTCACAGCTGTCTGGACTCATCAGTCTTCCAACTGTCATTCACTCATTAGCAACATTTACTCTCCCTCCAGTCATCATTCACTCTCCCTCCAGTCATCATTCACTATCCCTTCTATCATTCACTATCCCGCCTTCTATCATCCCTCCTCCCATGCTTCATGGTGTAGATGTCTCAAGTGATGTCAGCTGGTCATGCCTGGCTGATAACACTCAGCCACTCTCCTGGTGATCGTCTCAGACATAACTCAAGGCATCTTATCACCGTTCTACTTTCTCAGTCTTTACATAATTATTCTGAAATGGAAATCGCTGATAATTCTCCGTTTCTAGGTCGTCCGATTATTATTTTTTTCTTATAAATGGACCTTTATTCCGCCTTTTTCTATAATTTGACATTATTAACGTCCTTGAGGTATTTTCAGTGACGAAACTGAGAAGAAATTAATAAAGTAAGCTGATTACAAATTAAACCTCTTTGATAAAGCTGAAGGATAAATATTAATGAATGTTTGTTTTTATTGAATCAAGTAACCAATAAAATAGATAGTGAGAACACGCTGAGTGTCCGTGGTTCGATCCCCGGTACGGGTGGAAAACATTGGTCGTGTTTCCTTACACCTGCTGTCCCTGTTCGCCTAGCAGTAAGTAGGTACCTGGGTGTTAGCCGACTGGTGTGGGTCGCATCCTGGGGGACAAAATTAATATAAGTTGCCCGAAATGTTCTGCATTACAAGGGGCTTTCTTTATGTCACTGATGTCAGTTATACCTATATAAGTTGTATCATGAACTTGTAAAAATTAATATCATCATCATTATTATTATTATTATTATTATTATTATTATTATTATTATTATTATTATTATTATTATTATTATGTGACATTGTTTCTAAACATAGTTGAAAGGAATTTTCTGTGGTTTTGAAGCCAAATGGTCAGAAACTTGGGTGAAAAATTCTGACTGCTGTGAAATTTCTGCTGGAATTATTCATCGATTGATGGGTCAAAGTTTTGCAATCATTCCTGACCTTGAGAATTTTTGTGTAAAGTTTTAATTAGTTATGAAGCAGAGAAGCTGAGCTCTCCAGGAGCTGAGAGCTTCCACCACAGCACACACTACTTTCCTTGCCCTTGAGCTCTCCAGGAGCTGAGAGCTTCCATCACAGCACACACTGCTTTCCTTGTCCTTGAGCTCTCCAGGAGCTGAGAGCTTCCATCACAACACACTGCTTTCCTTGTCCTTGAGCTCTCCAGGAGCTGAGAGCTTCCATCACAACACACTGCTTTCCTTGTCCTTGAGCTCTCCAGGAGCTGAGAGCTTCCATCACAACACACTGCTTTCCTTGTCCTCACCTCCAGCAAAAAAACTCTTCTATTGTAAGCGATGATCACCAAATTATTGAGGGGAATTTCCAGCATCTGAATGTTGCTGTCTTGTTTTCACAGCGACTTACAATGATCTGGGTAATGTTTACGTAAACTGGAAAAAAAGGTGAATTACAATAATTTAAAATAATAGTCATCATCTTAGGACACTAAAGGAGTGCGCAAGACCACACTGCAACTTCGGTGTTTCTCTTAAGGCACACATTTTATATCGGCAAACACCTCTGTCTGACAGGTATATATATGTATATATATATATATATATATATATATATATATATATATATATATATATATATATATATATATATATATATATATATGTCGTGCCGATTAGGTAAAACTGGTCAATTAGCAAGAACTCATCTAAAATTAAGTCCTTTCTAAAAAAAATTCTTATACGTTTAAAGATATATTTTTTCATTTATGTTAATGTAAAATTTATAATTTTGTACCAAGAGAAACTTTAAAAACCTACCTAACCTTATTTTAACAAGCGCAATTTAATTTAGCCTAACCCAACTAAATATATTTTAGATACGTTAACATTAATTTAATAATAAACAAACACAATGAAATATATTTTTTCGTTATGTTCAGAAAGATTTTGGAGAAATTATTGCATACACAAATTTTCACTTGTCTTATATGGCAAGGTGAGCGTTGCTATTTAAGCCAAAATCGCAAGTTTTACCTAATCGGCACGACATATATATATATATATATATATATATATATATATATTTATATATATATATATATATATATATATAATACGTTTACTAAAAGATTAAATTTTGAAGATAACTTTGAGAGGGTGAGCAACGCAATACTTGCTTATTAAGACCAATACTTGCCCCTGGCTATGGTCCTCACACACCTGGCTATGGTCCTCACACACCTGGCTATGGTCCTCACACACCTGGCTATGGTCCTCACACACCTGGCTATGGTCCTCACACACCTGGCTATGGTCCTCACACACCTGGCTATGGTCCTCACACACCTGGCTATGGTCCTCACACACCTGGCTATGGTCCTCACACACTTGGCTATGGTCCTCACACACCTGGCTATGGTCCTCACACACCTGGCTATGGTCCTCACACACCTGGCTATGGTCCTCACACACCTAGCTATGTTACTCACACACCTGGCTATGGTCCTCACACACCTGGCTATGTTATTCACACACCTGGCTATGGTCCTCACCCACCTGGCTATGGTCCTCACTCACCTGGTTATGGTTCTCACATATCTGTCTATGTTCCTCACACACCTGGCTATGTTCCTCACTCACCTGGCTATGTTCCTCACACACCTGGCTATGTTCCTCACACACCTGGCTATGTTCCTCACACACCTGGCTATGTTCCTGTCAGTTGTTAATTATTTCGTTGTTGCTTATTTCTTGTTTATCAATTCCTTACTCTCTCTCTTATCCTGCCCCTCTTCCCCCTCTTCTACCTTTGTACCTCTCTGTTTTTCTTTCCACCTCTCTCCCTACTTTATTTAACTTCCCATCCCTCTCTTTTACTCCCTGCCCCTCTGTTCTCTCCCTTCCTATTCTCGCCCTACTCTATTAATTCCCTCTCCCCCTTCCTTTCCCCAAGATGACCTTCTCACCCTCCATCTTGATTCCCTCCCTCTACCATACTCTCCTCCCACACCCTCTTTTCCCCTTCTCCCTCACCCTCTTTTTCTCCTTCTTCTCTCTGCCACCGTTCATCCCTCATCTTACCCTCCTCACTTCCTACCCTCTATTACGAACACAGGTACCAGTATAAGACGTGTAGTACCTGATCCTAAGTTAAGTCACCAGGCAAGCAAGGATTATTATAATCATAGCTATGCGCCAAACCCACAAGGGGGACAAGCAAGGAACCAAGAGTAATATAGTGTTTTAAGTACCCGTATATTCCCACCAGCAATATTTACAGTATTATGCAATAACAAGCGATACAAAATGCAAAACAAGCACGGGGGAGGGGGGAGTTTAATGATGGCTCTAGGACTTTCGTGTTGCAATCAACACATCAGGAGCTTGCAATGTTGCAGAAAAAGGAAGAATTATAAAACAAATACGTTCAGAGGAAGCGCGTCTGCACGAGCAGAGTCGCTTCCTCTGAACGTATTGGGAATCCTTTATTTTTTTCTGCAACATTGCAAGCTCCTGATGATGTGTTGATTGCAACATGAAAGGCCTAGAGTTATCATTCAACTCCTCCCGTGGTTGTTTCGCATTTACAGTATGTGGAAAGAGCAATAAGCAGCATTGTAGCCAGATACCATGCATGTAAGAATTATAATAAGCGAAATATCAAAGATAGCTCGCTCCTATTGGCTATAATAACTCAGTAAGACACAGGTGCAACAGCTGGGTATCTTTATTGTTGAAACGTTTCGCCTACACAGTAGACTTCTTCAGTTAGATACAGAAGCAGCAAGTGTAATAGAGAAGTAAAGATGATGTATTCAGCCCATCAACCCTGGAGAAATAGTATTTGAGGTGGTCAGTCCCTCAGCGTGAAGAAGAATTCAGTCCCCCAGGCTGTGGGACTGACCACCTAAAATACCATTTCTCCAAGGATGATGGACTGAATACATCATCTTTACCTTTTGATTGTACCTGCTGCCTCTCTGTTTGACTGAAGAAGCCTACTGCGTAGGCGAAACGTTTCAACAATAAAGATCCCCAACTGTTGTACATGTTTTACTCATCAACTCGTCGGTATTTTATACCATTTTCAACATAAACAGTATGTGTAGTCAGGCGCAGCTAGTGAGAGACTGTCTCCAGACCAGGAGTGTAGGTACTACGTCAGGTCATCTGCAGTCAACCCTTCACCCTGACTGGTTGCCATTTAAAAGAGTCAGTCATTGACAGCACAGTTGGGTGCCCCTGCAACACTGATGACTGCCAGCCTGGACACGTAGAGGAAATGCAGCAAGTGTTTGTGTGATGTAACGTTCTCAGTGTATACCACAATCTCCCTACCTACCTCCCTTCCTCCCTCACCATCCTCCCTTTTTCTCCCTTTTTCCTCGAACGTCCTTCCCCCTCCTTCCTTTCCCTCCCTACTTCCCCTCCACCCTCTTTCCCCCGAATTTCATTTCCCTGAACTCTCCTTCCACTCTTCCCTCCTTCTTCCTTCCACTCTTCCCTCCTTCTTCCTTCCACTCTTCCCTCCTTCTTCCTTCCACTCTTCCCTCCTTCTTCCTTCCTCCTTATAAGATAAACATTTATTCATTTTTATTACGTGTGATGGTGTGTGTTGTTTATGTTTGGCTCAGTCCTCTGTCAGCCCGCCTGACTCCACTAAATTATGAGTCAGCTAGCAGCGTTGTCAGCTCCATGGCAGTGTTGTCAGTCCACTTGCACCATTCTCAGACTGCTGACAGTGTTGTCAGGATGTTGTCAGTGTTGTCAGGCTGCTGACAGTGTTGTCACATCACTGGCAGTGTTGTCAGACCGCTAGCAGTGTTGTCAGGTGCTGTCAGTGTTGTCAGACTGCTCACGGTGTTGTCAGGCAGCTGGCAGTGTTGTCAGGACACCGGTGGTGTTATCAGGCTGCTGACAGTGTTGTCAGACTGCTGGCAGTTTTGTCAAGCTGCTGACAGTGTTGTCAGGTTGCTTGAAGTGTTGTCTGGGCTGGCAGTTTTGTCAGGTTGCTGACAGTGTTGTCAGGTTGCTGGCAGTATTGTCAGGCTGCTTGGAGTGTTGTCAGGTTGCTGGCAGTGCTGTCATCTCATTTTCAATATTGTTCAGCACTAAATCTTCACTCCAACTGCCTCATCTCCTTACCTGCTGACCCAACTCTGGGGAGTTACACGAACGTTCATAATATATATATATATATATATATATATATATATATATATAAACACGTCACCCCATCGAATATACAGTAGCTGGTTAAATAAAAGCTTATGATACTGGGAACAAACTTCATGCCACTCAGGCAGGGTTGGATTAAGGCATGAGTTTAAGAGGCTGCAGCCCAGGGGCCTCCGCCAGCTGGAGGGCCTCCAGAGGCTGCAGCCCAGGGGCCTCCGCCAGCTGGAGGGCCTCCAGAGGCTACAGCTCAGGGTCCTCCGCCAGCTGGAGGGCCTCCAGAGGCTGCAGCCCAGGGTCCTCCGCCAGCTGGAGGGCTCCAGAGGCTGCAGCCCAGGGTCCTCCGCCAGCTGGAGGGCCTCCAGAGGCTGCAGCCCAGGAGCCTCCGCCAGATGGAGGGCCTCCAGAAGCTGCAGCCCAGGGGCCTCCGCCAGCTGGAGAGCCTCCAGAAGCTGCAGCCCAGAGGCCTCCGCCAACTGGAGGGCCTCCAGAGGCTGCAGCCCAGAAGCCTCCGCCAGCTGGAGGGCCTCCAGAAGCTGCAGCCCAGGGACCTCCGCCAGCTGGAGGGCCTCCAGAGGCTGCAGCCCAGAGGCCTCCGCCAGCTGGAGGGCCTCCAGAGGCTGCAGCCCAGGGACCTCCGCCAGCTGGAGGGCCTCCAAAGGCTGCAGCCCAGGGGCCTCTTCCAGCTGGAGGGCCTCCAGAGGCTGCAGCCCAGGGGACTCCGCAAGCTGGAGGGACTCCAGAGGCTGCAGCCCAGGGACCTCCGCCAGCTGGAGGGCCTCCAGAGACTGCAGCCCAGGGGCCTCCGCCAGCTGGAGGGCCTCCAGAGGCTACAGCCCAGGGTCCTCCGCCAGCTGGAGGGCCTCCAGAGATTAAGTGAAAAATGTTCACAGTTTCTATTGTAAGTTTATAATTATAGTGTGACTTATTACATCACGTATATGATGAACTGTTGACTGTTGTGTGCTAAGGTCTTATAATATATAGTGTTATTGTGTCAACTTGTAAAGCAATTTTTTTTAACCTTTCAGATTAATCATGTGGGAGAAAAAGAGGTTTGAGAGTGGAGCAAGCAAAAGAAAAAGACAACAAAAGAAGACGCGGAAGCATGAAGAACTGCTCAGTAAATGTCCAAACTTATTTGATCTTGGGTTCAAACGCAATGCAGAAGTAGAACAGCAAACACAGCAGTCAACAAATGCATCTAAATTCAATGATTAGGATGGCAACGTGAGAGAGACACTAGAAGTTCAAGTTGTCACTGGAGTTGATGCTGAGCAGCCTGAACTTAATAATAATAATAATAATAATAATAATAATAATAATAATAATAATAATAATAATAATAATAATAATAATAATAATAATAATAATTTCTACAAATGCGTGTACAAGGTATACAGGTCGAGCTAATATCAGTGACATGCTACTATATAGAAAGCCCCTTGTTATGCAGAACATTTCGGGCAAATCAGGTCAGTTTCGCCCACCAAGAGCTGTGGAAAGCTGCACTGGAGCAGTTTCATTATTTGGTCTTATATAAAAACTTTACAGTTTCTTTTCTGGTTCAACTCAACGTTGGTCAGTAATGCTTCAGTACCTTAAAGCTGAAAGTGTAAGTGAAAATACATTAGTAGTTAAAAGAGCATCAGATACTAGATGTTCTGCAAGGGCCGGGGCCACAAAAGCCTTGTCTTAAGGGTACAGATGTTTCCAGGAACCTTTGAAGTTAATTTCAAAAGAGGCGAACACTGTACTCAAGCAGCTGTCAAAATTGGAGACAGTTGTCTTGGCAGACGTCTGGGCTCTCATACTAGAGAGGTTCAGTCAAGTCAGCAAATCATTTCAACATGAAACACTGAAACTTCAATCAACTACTAAACTTCTTAAATATTTACTGAATTTGTTGATGTCGCAGCGGGATCAGTTTGAAGTGTTTGAAAATAAAGCAAAAGACAAACTAGAAAATACGGAATATTGTGACGAACAAAAAGAGAACATTGGAAAAAAAACGAATCAGTGATGATATTACGAACACAGGTAATGAATGGCTTGTGAGATCTGGTCGTAATGGATATTGGAACAAACAAACTCAGCAGTAGACTATAATGTATATTTTGCCTTCACCAACTATATACAGATATGTACACTATGTACAATATGTACATATATAATAATAATAAGTGCACACCACGGTGACAGATAGCAAAGCAGAAGCCAGCGAGAGTGCACCGTACTCAACCAGCAGGTAGGCAAGTCTGCCAATGCTCACCGCAAGTGAACCACATTGTTACAGCTTTGGCGGGCTTGTCTGTGATTGGTTAATGAACCAAGGTACTGATTTAACAACAGGTACCCTATCGATCGTTAAACCCTTAGCACCCAGTTCGTTGGTTGGGAGGCAGCCTATATGGCAGTGTGACACCCGGAATAGATTGTAACATACTCTTTGCATGCCACAGATGACAATGCTGAAGATGTTGCTTTGCGAGGAAGACAGAAGTGTAAGGTGGAAACATATCTACCCATCATGGACAAGTTATGTTCAGCTCTTTCTCATCGCATTGAAGCATATAAAAGTGTTCGTTCAATGTCCAATTTCCAACAATGAATGGTGAAGACATTTCAACAACACCAGCTAAGTTTCAGAAGATTTACTCAGATGACATCGGGCCTGAATTTGTGCCAGAAATTCTTCACATTAAAAATTTTGTTGAGAAATTTGATGATTCCAGGTACAAGCATGAAACACTGCAAGCTTCAGATATCTACACCCTTGTAGTAAACAATAGATTAACCTCTTCATTCCCTAACGTTGAAATAGCACTACGGATTTACTTGTGTTTAATGATAACTAATGCGACTGGAGAGAGGAGTTTCTCCAAGATGAAACATGTAAAGAATATACACAGATCGACAATGGCACAAGAACGACTAAACAGACTAGCTCTCTTGGCTATTGAAAAACCACGTTCTCAGCAACCTGCAATTTACTGATGTTTTGGAAAAATTTGTTTCCAAGAAATTACGCAAAGCAAATGTTTGATATTTAATTGTGGTAGCCTTGTAAAATAAATTTAATATTTCTTTAACTTTTTTCCTTTGAAAATATCACTGGAGGCTTCAGAGTACCTGTAGCCTATAAAATCTTAATCCTGCTCTGCACTCAGGACACTGAGTGGTTACTCAACGTGTCTGAATTGCTACACGTAACAAGTGGAGTTCCTCAGGCGTCATTCCTTGGTCCATTACATTTCACAAGGTGCGTAAATTATTTTTGAAATAGACCTAGCATCTAAAATAGTAAAATATGCGGATGACAGAATCTGAGAAAATGCAGCATATGAAGGATACTGAGTAGTGAAAGTGATCTGGAGAGGCTGATGCTGTGGTCCAGGTGTGGAAGATTATATCATCCTCAAATACGAATATAATTTTTTTTAGCTACAAATTAACCGAAATAAGAGGCAAAACATGAAAAACATAAATAACGACCTCAGAAGTAGCAATCATACTTAAAAACTTCGAGTACAAAACTCTTGAAACAACATTGGCACTAGTTAGACCACATCAGCAATATGCTGTTGAGTTTTGGTCTCCAAAGATCGACTGGAGAAGGTACAGAGAGGAACAATGCGAAAAAAAATTTATAACGGAGACTTCGAGATCTCATTCAAACTTTAAGATATTGAAGTTTTGATACAAAAATGAAGAATTATTGGTAGTACATAATCACTGACACGATACAATGAAATGAAACTTGGGAGCAAGAGAAGCAAGGATAGTAAAGTGAGTAAAGTAAATGTGTATGCAAAAATGATTTTGTAAGTAGAATTTATAACAGAATGGAACAAACCCGTTACTAAAATTGTAAGCGTGAAGAAAATACAGACATTCATGAACCAGCTGGGCAAGCACTTTGCAAGAATAGGATTCAGTTAGATACTACGCTGGTGTGAACTACAATCAGTTAGTGATGGTCCATCCAAATTAATAATTATAATAATAGTAATAATAATAATGGAAGAGGTAAAGTTAGTGGTGGTGGTTGTGATACTCGTCCACCTGTTCCACAGTATCCAGAGGTACAACCAGTGGTAACTAGAAGTAGAACCACTGGTATCCACAGCTCTTTGGGTACCAGTGACGTAACAAGTGTAGCTACAGTAGAAACAGTAATGAAATGTAGAGGTAGTCTGTAGCCCATGCCTTCCCTCCTCTTCCATCTCTCCCGTAAGTTCCATGCAGTTTTTCAAAACAGTATGGTACATTTTGCCCCATATTTTATGCCAGCAATGCCCGGAGGCAGTGCTTAACAAGGGGAGAGCCTTCTACTTTACTAGCATTGCTTCAAAACATCTAGATAATACACGGTAGTCTTTAATCTTAATGCAAGTAAGCAGTCCTCAGTCTAGATAGCGTCAGTGTGGCCTTGAATGTCTAGTGATATCTCTAGGTCCAATGTACTCCCTCTCCTACACACTGTCCACTCCTTCACACTGCCCACTTCCTCACACTGCCCACTTCCTCACACTGCCCACTCCTTCACACTGCCCACTTCCTCACACTGCCCACTCCCTCACACTGCTCACTCCCTCACACTGCCCACTCCCTCACACTGCTCACTCCCTCACACTGCTCACTCCCTCACACTGCTCACTCCTTCAAACTGCAAACTCTCGCACAATGCCCACTCACTCACACTGCTCACTCCCTCACACTGCTCTCTCCATTACACTGCTCACTCCTCACACTGCTCACTCCCTCACAAACCTAACTACCTCACACTGATAACTCCCTCACACTGTTCACTCTGTCACACTACTCCCTCCCTCACACTATTCACTCCCTCACACTGTCCACTCCCTCAC
The DNA here is from genome assembly GCA_009830355.1 of Cherax destructor. Lineage (NCBI taxonomy): Eukaryota > Metazoa > Arthropoda > Malacostraca > Decapoda > Parastacidae > Cherax > Cherax destructor. The sequence goes on from WNWK01031571.1 coordinate 14,742, forward strand.
ACTTTTCACTCCCTCACACAACTCACTCCCTCACACTGCTCACTCCCTCATACTGTTCACTCCCTCACACTGCTCACTCCTTCATACTGTTCACTCCCTCACACTGCTCACTCTCTCACACTGCTCACTCACTCATACTGCTCACTCTCTCACAAAGTTTACTCCCTCACACTGCTCACTCCCTCACACTGTTCACTCCCTCACACTGCTCACTCCCTCACACTGTTCACTCCCTCACACTGCTCACTCACTCATACTGCTCACTCTCTCACACTGCTCACCCCCTCACACTGCTAACTCTCTCAAACTGCTCACTCCTCCACTGCTCATCTCTCACACTGCTCACTCTCCTCACACTTTCTCACACTCGCACTCCTCACACTGCTCACTCCTCCACTGCTACTCCTCACACTGCTCACTCTCTCACACTGCTCACTCCCTCACACTGCTCATCCTCACACTGCTCACTCTCTCACACTGCTCACTCCCTCACATTGCTCACTCTCTCACACTGCTCACTCCCTCACACTGCTCACTCTCTCACACTGCTCACTCCCTCACACTGCTCACTCCCTCACACTGCTCACTCTCTCACACTGCTCACTCCCTCACATTGCTCACTCTCTCACACTGCTCACTCCCTCATACTGCTCAGTCTCTCACACTGCTCACTCCCTCACACTGCTCACTCCCTGACACTGCTCACTTCCTCGCATTGCTCACTCCCTCACACTGCTCACTCTCTCACACTGCTCACTCCCTCACACTGCTCACTCTCTCACACTGCTCACTCCCTCACACTGCTCACTCTCTCACACTGCTCACTCCATCACATGCTCACTCTCACACTGCTCACTCCTCTACTGCTCACTCCTCACACTGCTCACTTCTCACTGCTACCCCCTGCACCATGACCTCTCACTCTCACACTGCTCACTCTCTCACTGCTCACTCTCTCACACTGATCAATCCTCACACTGCTCACTCCTCCACTGCTCACTCTCCACTGCTCACTCTCTCACACTGCTCACTCTCTCACACTGATTAATCCTCACACTGCTCCTCCCTAACACTGCTCACTTCTCTCACACTGCTACTCTCACCTGCTCACTCTCTCACTGATCAATCCCTCACACTGCTCACTCTCTCTACACTCCTCCTACACTGCTCACTCCATCACACTTTCACTCCCTCCCTGCTCATTTCCTCACACTGCTCACTCCTCACACTGCACTCCCTCAAGCTGCTCACTCTCACACTGCACATCCCTCCATTGCTCACTCCCTCACACTGCTCATTCTCCACTGCTCACCTTCACTGCTCCTCCTCTCATTTCACTCCTCACACTGTCACTCCCTCACCTGCTACTCTACACTTTCCTCCTCACACTGTTCACTCAGTCATCCTCACACTGTCCTCCTCACACTGCTCACTCCCTCACTGCTCTCTCCCTCACTGCTCAATCCTCCACTGCTCCCTCCTCTCACTGCTCACTCCTCACACTGCTCACTCCCTCACACTGCTACTCTTCCACGCCCTCCTATTTCTCACTCCTCACACTGCTCACTCCTCACACTGTTCACTTCACTCTGCTCACTAATACCTGTTCAATCCTCACACTGCTCACTCCTCACACTGCTCACTCCACACTGCTCACTCCTCACACTGCTCACTTCTCACACTGATCAATCTCCACTGCTCACTCTCACAATGCTCACTCTTCACACTGCTCACTCTCTCACCTGCTCATCTTCACACTGATCAATCCTCACCTGACTCCTCACACTGCTACTCTTCACACTGTCACTCTCTCAACTCTCACTTCTCACACTGCTACTTTCACTATCTCTCACACGCTCACTCCTCACACTCTCTCACTGCTCCATCAATGTCATCCCTCACACTGCTCACTTCTCACACTGATCATCCCTCAACTGTCTCCCTCACTGCTCACTCCTCCCGTCACTCTCATACTGCTCACTCCTTCACACTGCCCCTCCTCTCATTTCTCCTCCCTCACACTGCTCACTCCCTCACACTGTTCACTCCCTCACTCTGCTCACTAATTACACTGTTCAATCCCTCACACTGCTCACTCCCTCACACTGCTCACTCCCTCACACTGCTCACTCCTTCACACTGCTCCCTCCCTCTCATTTCTCACTCCCTCACACTGCTCACTCCCTCACACTGCTAACTCCCTCACACTTTTCACTCCCTCACACTGTTCACTCTCATTGCTCACTCTCTCACACTGTTCACTCCCTCACACTGCTCACTCCCTCGCACTGCTCTCTCCCTCACACTGCTCAATCCCTCACACTGCTCCCTCCCTCTCACTGCTCACTCCCTCACACTGCTCACTCCCTCATACTGCTCACTCTTTCACACTGCTCCCTCCCTCTCATTTCTCACTCCCTCACACTGTTCACTCCCTCACTCTGCTCACTAATTACACTGTTCAATCCCTCACACTGCTCACTCCCTCACACTGCTCACTCCCTCACACTGCTCACTCTCTCACACTGCTCACTCTCTCACACTGATCAATCCCTCACACTGCTCACTCCCTCACAATGCTCACTCTCTCACACTGCTCACTCTCTCACACTGCTCACTCTCTCACACTGATCAATCCCTCACACTGCTCACTCCCTCACACTGCTCACTCTCTCACACTGCTCACTCTCTCACACTGCTCACTCTCACACTGCTCACTCTCACACTGTTCAATCCCTCACACTGCTCACTCCCTCATACCACTCACTCCCTCACACTGCTCACTCCATCACACTGCTCACTCCCTCACACTGCTCATTTCCTCACACTGCTCACTCCCTCACACTGCACACTCCCTCAAGCTGCTCACTCTCTCACACTGCACACTCCCTCCCATTGCTCACTCCCTCACACTGCTCATTTCCTCACACTGCTCACTCCTTCACACTGCTCCCTCCCTCTCATTTCTCACTCCTCACCTGCTACTCCTCACACTGCTCACTCCCTCACACTTTTCACTCCCTCACACTGTTCACTCTCATTGCTCACTCCCTCACACTGTTCACTCCCCCACACTGTTCACTCCCTCACACTGATCACTCCCTCGCACTGCTCTCTCCCTCACAGTGCTCAATCCCTCACACTGCTCCCTCCCTCTCACTGCTCACTCCCTCACACTGCTCACTCCCTCATACTGCTTACTCCTTCACACTGCTCCCTCCCTCTTATTTCTCACTCCCTCACACTGCTCACTCCCTCACACTGCTCACTCCCTCACACTGCTCACTCCCTCACACTGTTCACTCCCTCACTCTGCTCACTAATTACACTGTTCAATCCCTCACACTGCTCACTCTCTCACACTACTCACTAACCACACTGTTCACTCCCTCACAATGCTCATTCGCTCACACTGCTCACTCCCTCACATTGCTCTCTCCATCACTCTGCTCACTCCCTCACACTTCAAGAAAAGTAATATTTCATCTGCTCATTCCTCCATCCTATTACATCCGACAGACCGACACAGTTAACTCAGATATGTTGAAAATAACATAAAATATCGACAATTTGATGAGTAATACACATGTGCAACAGTTGAGTATTATTATTGTTTAAACGTTTCGCCCACACTTCTGGCTTCTTCAGTCAAATGCAAAAGGAATAGTGACGAGATAAAGATGACGTAATCAGTCCATCACCCTTGGAGAATTGTTTTTTGAGGTGGTCAGTCCCTCAGCCTGGAGAAGAGTTCTGCTCCATGGTCTGGAACAAGATACCCAGCTGGTGCACTTGTGTCTGGAACAAGATACCCAGCTGGTGCACTTGTGTCTGGAACAAGATACCCAGCTGGTGCACTTGTGTCTGGAACAAGATTCCCAGCTGGTGCACTTGTGTCTGGAACAAGATTCCCAGCTGGTGCACTTGTGTCTGGAACAAGATTCCCAGCTGGTGCACATGTGTCTTACTTGTTAATTCATATAACATTGTTGTTTCCACGATATTACGAGTTGCTATGTTAACTCACATAGCAACCACATGCTGTGTTATCTCACATAGCAACAAGTTATAGAATTTAGGAGCACTATAACAGGCCCATGTTAGACACTTTCTTCTCAAACCCAACGCTTTTCAGTCATGTATTTGTCCCACCTGTTAGCAGGTGGGACAAATATATATATATATATATATATATATATATATATATATATATATATATATATATATATATATATATTATATATCCTCTCTGTCAAGGTTGGCCAAGGTAGGTCTGTCACTAGATAAAGCGGAACGTTGTCAGTAAAGGACGCATGATACACATTTGTGTGTCTTCAGTGTTAGAGTGTAAGGTGGTGCAGCGGCTTACCAGAGTGCTGCTGCTGCTGCTGCTGCTGCCATCATGGGATTTCAACATTATTAGTGACAGCTCCATTGTAGGTCAAACTTTAGCTATATTTTGTTCCAGTGTAACATGTCATGTAGAGAGGAGGTAGAGGGTGATAGAAGAGGGGAGGTAGAGGAGAGGTAGAAGAGAGATAGAGGGGAGATAAAAGAGAGGTAGAGGGGAGATAAAAGAGAGGTAGAGGGGAGATAAAAGAGAGGTAGAGGGGAGATAGAGAGACAGAATGGAGGTAGAAAGAAAATAGAAGAGAGGTAGATGGGAAATAGAAGAGAGGTAGAGGTGAGATAGAGGCGAGGTAGAGGGGAGATAAAAGATAGGTAGTGGGAAGATAAAAGACAGGTAGAGGGGAAATAAAAGAGAGGTAGAGGGGAGATAGAAAAGAGATAAAGAGGAGGTAGAAGGGAGACAAAAGAAAGAAGATAAAGGTTAGATAGAAGAGAGGTAGAAAGGAGATAGAAGAGAGGGAGAGAGGGGGTTGAAGAGAGGTAGAGGAGAGATAGAAAAGAAATAGAGGAGGTAGAGGGGAGATAGATGAGAAGTAGAGATGAGGTAGAAGAGAGGCAGAGAGGAGGTAGAGAAGAGGTAGAAGAGAAGTAGAGATGAGGCAGAAGAGAGGGAGGGTGGTGGTAGAAGAAAGGTAGAGAGGAGGTAGAAGAGCGATAGAGAAGAGGTAGAAGAGAGGCAGAGAGGAGGTAGAAGAGAGGTAGAGATGAGGTAGAAGATAGGTAAAGAGGAGATAGAAGAGAGGCAGAGAGGTAGTAGAAGAGAGGTAGAGAGGAGGTAGAAGAGAGGTAGAGAAGAGGTAGAAGAGATGTAGAGAGGAGGTAGAAGAAATGTAAAGATGAGGCAGAAGAGAGGTAGAGAGGAGGTAGAAGAGAGGCAGAGAGGAGGTAGAAGAGAGGTAGAAGAGAGGTAGAGAGGAGGTAGAGAGGAGGTAGAAGAGAGGTAGAGAGGAGGTAGAAGAGAGGTAGAGAGGAAGTAGAAGAGAGGTAGAGAAGAGGTAGAAGAGAGGTAGAGAGGAGGTAGAAGAGAGGTAGAGAGGAGGTAGAAGAGAGGTAGAGAGGAGGAGAGAGAGGAGAAGGAGGAGGTAGAAGAGAGTAAGAGAGGAGGAGAAGAGAGTGAAGAGAGGAGAAGAGAGGTAGAGAGAGGAGGTAGAGAGAGGTAAGAGAGAGGAGAGAGAGAGGTAGAGAGAGAGGTAGAAGGAGGGAGAGAGAGAGAGGAGGAGAATACAAGTGGGCAGGGTAGGGGGTTGCCAGTTGAGTATATATTGGAAAAAAAGCAAAGAAGAGTGAGAATAAATAGCCTGCCAGTTAGAGGAAGAAATGGTTTTGTTTTATGCAGAAGGTTAGGTTATTATTATGTGCATTACTTAGCATCTTGTCTGGCAGACTCCGGCCCCATCCTGCCACCCTTCACCCTACCTACTCCCACTACCCCTATCCCACTGGCAGGGTCCCCAAGACCCTGTTTTCCCTCTCCTGGTCTCCGTGTGGCAGAGGCTCTACTGAAAGATAATAATAATAATAATAATAATAATAATAATAATAATAATAATAATAATAATTTTTATTTCTACAAGTACATGATACAACTTATACAGACCATAGCTGACATCAGTGACAAACTATGTAGAAAGCCCTGGTTATGCAGAGCATTTCATGCAACTTAGGTTAATTTTGTCCCCAGGATGCGACCCATACCAGTTGGCTAACACCCGGGTACCTACTTGCTGCTAGGTGAACAGGGACAGCAGGTGTCTTAAGGAAACACGCCCTAATGTTTCCACACGTACCGGAGATCGAACCATGGACTTCAACGTGAGAGGTGAGTGCTCTACCAACCGAGCTACGGGTAATTGTCAGGTGATGGTAACTCCAGTTCTCTCCTCTATGATACTTCTCATTCTATAGCAGATGTTAAGCTAGAGTGCAACATAAGTTGAGTGCAACATAAGTTAGAGTGCAACATAAGTTGAGTGCAACATAAGTTGAGTGCAACATAAGTTGAGTGCAACATAAGTTGATAAACACATGTGCAACAGTCAGGTGCCTTTACGAAACGTGTGGCCTACACAGTAGGCTTCTTCAGTCGAATACAGAGGTGGTCAGTCCCACAGGCTGAGAGACTGACCACTTCCAATCAAGGCTGAGGGCTGACCACCTCTAATGAACCCCGAGTAGAGTTAGTGGTACAAGGTACAAAGGCGCTAAACCCGTTGGGTTCATAAAGCGGTGCTATGTTGATCAATGAGGAAACACTCAAGCCAAGAATATTGATGGTTACTGAGGACAGCACCCAGCACCAGTCATGGTTGCTAGGGTGTGCTGGGTACAGCACCCAGCACCAGTCATGGTTGTTAGGGTGTGCTGGGTACAGCACCCATCACCAGTCATGGTTGCTAGGGTGTGCTAGGTACAGCACCCAGTACCAGTCATGGTTGCTAGGGTGTGCTGGGTACAGCACCAATCACCAGTCATGGTTGCTGGGGTTTGCTAGGTACAGCACCCAGCACCAGTCATGGTTGTTAGGGTGTGCTAGGTACAGCACCCAGTACCAGTCATGGTTGCTGGATGTGCTGGGTACAGCACCCAGCACCAGTCATGGTTGCTAGGGTGTGCTAGGTACAGCACCCAGCACCACTCATGGTTGCTAGGGTGTGCTGGGTACAGCACCCAGCACCAGTCATGGTTGCTAGGGTATCTCACTACATACTTCAAAATATGGAGAGGACTATTAAGGCAACGAGTTATTCTCTTTCCTGGCTTACACGTTTACAATATATATATATATATATATATATATGTATGGCCAAGGTATATAATATTTGGTTTATAAGTGTTAGGTTTGTTTAAATCTCGAGCTTCAGGACTTGGCATTTGTCTACAATGAACTGCTTCTGCTACTTTTTAGACCAGGACATGAGTTTGTCTAAATCCTCTTAAAGTACGGTGACATATTCCTCTGAATCAATAATTTACTCATATCACTTGTTATTTTCTTATCAGTGTTGAGTTTGTCTGAATTGTAGTCATGTTTCTGAGTCATGAATTGTAGTCATGTCCTTGAGTGTTGAAGTTGTAGTATGTGTTGAGTGTTGAAGTTGTAGTATGTGTTGAGTGTTGAAGTTGTAGTATGTGTTGAGTGTTGAAGTTGTAGTATGTGTTGAGTGTTGAAGTTGTAGCATGTGTTGAGTGTTGAAGTTGTAGTATGTGTTGAGTGTTGAAGTTGTAGCATGTGTTGAGTGTTGAAGTTGTAGTATGTGTTGAGTGTTGAAGTTGTAGCATGTGTTGAGTGTTGAAGTTGTAGTATGTGTTGAGTGTTGAAGTTGTAGTATGTGTTGAGTGTTGAAGTTGTAGCATGTGTTGAGTGTTGAAATTGTAGTATGTGTTGAGTGTTGAAGTTGTAGCATGTGTTGAGTGTTGAAGTTGTAGTATGTGTTGAGTGTTGAAGTTGTAGCATGT